>KI919939.1:0-27281 GCA_000473525.2 Anopheles melas | reverse complement strand
TATATATATATATATATATATATATATATATATATATATATATATATATATATATATATATATCGCCTATTTATTCTTGATAATTATGTCATTAAAAGACGTTTCCTTCTACTACAAGCTACCTATCGAAACACTAACCATTCTAAAGCGCTCTTTCACATTGATCCCCTATATCCCAACGCAACGTGTGGTAGATGTTGGACTGTCGGTCGCTGTTTCGCGCTCCGGACTAATTGAGATGGATTGTGGGCGCTTCAGCTGTGACCGGATCGTGCCACAGCATATATCTCCCTCGCCCATCCGTAGCATACAGGCCACACGTCGTCGTGAAGCAATCGAGGAATGAATTCGGAAAGGTAAATAAATAAATAAACCGAAACGTACGTCCCTCCGGGGATAGAAAGATATGAAGGGGGGAAAGAAACAGAAGAAAACAAAAAGCAGCTCCCTAGAATGCAAGCGAGTACGAGACAAAGGGAGAGAGTATCAAAACACGAACGTATTAAGAATTTCACGTTTCTCAACCCCGGTGTCCGGTACCGGAATCGACCACCTGGGATTTCTGGGCAGAGATGGTAACGGAACGGTTCTGTTCTCGTTTCACGTCTCGTGCCCCCTCATGCAACTGTACAAATACGCTCCGATCGATCGATCGTCCGCACGGTTGACCACGGTGTTATGTGGTGGGGTTTGCCGTGGGGCATTAAATATTGCGAAACTAATGCACCGCGAAGTTTGCACTAATTATGCTCTGCTCGTATCGATCAGTGGCGTTAAATGGTACCCTGGCGTTTTTGGGGAACCCCGGAGGTAGATGCTGAAAGGGAAGCGGATATTTTCATCCCTTTACTATCCGCTCGCTCTAAGACGGTGTGTTTGTGTGTGTGTGTGTGTGTCCACGTTACTGCAACGAGGAGTAATTAATACACCCTGTTTCGCCATTCGGGGAGGATGTTTTTCCCTTGATATTTGCCATAAATTACAATGTGCAGAGGTGGGCAAAGGAAATGAAATGCAGACACACAGACACAGCGGGAGTTTCGGAGCGGCCAATGACCGACCAAGCCGGCCGGCATGGGTTGTGCTGCGCAGCGAAGGGAATGTTTACCGCTGCACACTTTAAGGGATTGCAGCAGAATGTGGTCCCATGACGCGCAGTGTCACCGTTGGAGGATGAGAAAATTAGAAATAAAATACCGACAGATGAATAAATTAGAGCATACTGCAGATACTCCACTTGGAAGACATCCTACCGGGCTCTGAACAAATTACAAATTCTGGTACATTGTAAACTAGAGCTAGAAGAGCCTGCTCTTCATTTTCGTGGGAGGTTTGTGTCCGGTTTACACACCCGATGATATCATTAGGCTGGGTGGTCATTATCACTCACGCCCTGCATGGGTGTGACGGACATGCTGCTCTAAATCAAGTGTTCAAGCAGACAATAAAACATCCTCAAGAAACCCTGGTGATTTATTCCTTATAAACCTATGACCTCGCCTATAACACAGGGACTATAAATCGTATATGAGGTATGTTCGTGTTTCATGCCCTGGAAATTACAACTCCCACAATACCATAAACCCTTTTGTCTTTTGATTACTTAAACTCTCAACCCGAAATCACCGATTGCGCACACCATGTCATGTCGCCGGGGTTTACAGATTAAGTTCAGCATAGATTTTATAGCCCGAAACCCGGACCACACGGGGAAATTAGCAATGTCCTTATTGGAGCGGTGACATGGCTTGTAAAGAATCGCATTAGCTCGTGTTGTGTTAATGGGTGCGCCACCCTCTCATCCTTTTGGGTGTGCGTGATGGCAACAAATATGGTACAGCCCATCCAATTCCAACACCCGCATTCATATATTGGCCATCATTCTAGCACGTTCTAAGAGGCATTCCGAACAGTTTGCTGTGACCATTTCGCTCCTGCAATCCTGACCCTTCTAATGTTGAACCTAATCCCGCCGGTCTGGCTTCAAATTTCACACAAAACAGTGCTTATGCCTGTGTGTGTGTGTGTGTGTGCGATCATGCGCCGGTCTCTGACCATCTGGTGGAACGGCTCGATAATCAGCTTAACGCTACGCACGCGGTGTAGCTCGCCCTTCGAGCCTGCCGGCGAGTGTGACATTTTCGTTTCCAATCAATGTTTCCTATTTCGTTTCGATGACTAGGCCCGGAACTGTCGGGAAGTTCCCAATAGAACGGAGAACGCTTCCGCCACGTACTTGGCCACAGTCGAGTGGTATTGCATTGAATATGGGGGAGGTTGGTTTGTTTTTTTTTCGTTCTTCTTCTGCTGAGCTTCAAGTATCGCTTGTCGCCCAAGCGTTCTCGGGTTTGGATGCATTTGCTAAACTGTGCATGTAGCATGTGACAGCGAAGGAGGAGTGGCGGCGTTCTGGTATCGCATGCGTACTACGCATGCATCTCGTACAGATGGTTCGGCAAAGAAACGTACCAGAAAGGAAGATAGCCATAGTTCCGCTAAGGTAAACGGCCGTTTCCCGACTGCTATGGCGAGTTGGGTGTGTGCAACCTTCGCTGCTGCGCTGCTGCTCGTATGCTGCTCAACCGTGTTCAATTTTTCCTCTTGGAGAAGATTTACAAGGCTCACACTATGCTCACCTTCTCGTTATGGGTGTTTGGTTCCGATAGTAGATGGAGTTGGTTCAATTTTCAATACACATTTTCTCCTCTGTTCACATCGTCACTAACTAACTAGAACATTTTAATCACTTCATACACAATACAAAGGAATCACTGGCTAATTTATAACACCCAACTCCGGAGAGAGCACACGCCAAACGAAGTACAATTGCTTCAACCAATCCACAAACATCTGTTCAACCTTAAAATGATTTATTCCATTATGTGTATAGTAAAATTACATTCACGAAATTCTCTTACCACTAACCTATAGTTGCACATTGCACAAAAATAAAGAACGAACAAGATGCACAACTACCGGCAAACTATGCCACAAACTATGTATCGATTGCCGCGATTATAGGATTTTCGGCACCCGACAAAATGCCGACTCGCGTCCGCGTCGCGCGAGGTCCGAGGAAAATCTAGTCTTTTTCCCCCATTCGCAGCCGGTTGCATGCGCCATGGATGCGTAGAAATCGTGTGTTCTCTCCCAGTGTGCTGTGTGTGTTTTCTCACTCTCTTTTCTCCCTTTCAGCAAGTGAGATTATTGCGGTGAGGCTCAGCTGTATCGCCCATCTGTGCACTCGTGCTGTGAGGGGTTGGCTGTGGTGCAGAACGATCATCGAGTGTTTTACAGTTTAGTTTCTATTTTATTTGAAATTGAAATTGATAAACTTTATAGTCTGAGAAACAAACGTTTCATAAACAAACAAAAGATTTAGAATGGTTTTAAATTACTTAATTATTTCCCTTAAATTTCCTCACAAACGTGCCTAGCAAACCCTGCATCCTATCGGTTCAGTGCGTGCAGTGAGGCTCTCAGCAAAAACGTGCTCTATCCGTGGCCATTCTCTGAACTACATGTGCGTGCGTTGCATTGCATGCGCTCGGCAACTTGGAAAATTGGAAACGTGCTCTTTTCAAAGCCCTACACACTCTCTTGCCTTGTTTTTTGTTTGTGTATGTCGAGATCAACCAGGAATAGCAAAGGAAGCAGCAAAAGCGTCAAAAGGAAGGGACCAACGAAAAGGATAACGCACCACATGTGTGGAGGGTTAACGTTAGACGAGAGCAACAAAAATTAGGGAACGTGTCCTCATGCCCAAAAACCATTATAGGGGTGAATTTGGGAAGTGCCGTCGACACCGGCGTCGCCGTGCTGTGGTGCTGCTGCTACAGGACACTGAAGGTGTTCGGGTGGAAAACGGTCGCTTGCTTGGTCTGTTTTGGTAACGGTTCTATCGGGACGCGGGGTTAAATGGGTAGCCGTGGTGTGGTGCATTACCGAAAAAGGGGGAAAGTTAACCGGTCAGCTGTTCTATTGCTTTGGTAGAGGTGAATGTCTAGAGGGGTTTATGGAAATTATTGGAGCGTAGAGGACACTATTATTCTGATGTAATGAGATACAATGTGCAGTTATGTTCGATCCACATAATGGTAATCGTTCAGCCAAAGGTCAGCTGTTTGTGGACATAACAAAGTATGTTCATAATATGGCCTGACAATTGGCACCAACACGGTTGTAAACAAAGCAAATGGATTTTTTTAGACCGCTCTTCGACCAAAACAAACCCTCGAAAAGTCATATTAATTCTAATCTATCACACCACGCACACCAATACAAGCACTAAATTTCGCTTTCTCTCTTCCATTGCTTGATTTCATTGCAGGAGCAGGAGTATCGAGTCCGGTGAATAGAGCTATCGAAGGATAACACTCAAGGTACGTTCCGCTCCGTAAATCCGTGGCTTATACAGCGACATGCGCACTAACCGCCATCGGGCAGTACAAAGGCACTGTCAACTGTGGAACTGGAAGCTGTCAAAAATGTTGTGTCCACGCTATGCAGGAATGCTACAGGGAATAACGGAGTGAGAAGTAACCTATTTGGTAGGTTACCACGCCCCACTGATGGTCAAAAACAGGACCCCGAAGGGATAGTCGATCCAAGCATACCCAAACTGGGTGTTGAAAACAGCTGTATTTTGCTATACTTCACCCATGAAGAAGTCTATATGAATGTTTATAGTTTATTTTTCTTCTTCGTTTCCTTAATTGTTGGGTGGGTCCCAAACGTTATCGTGAGGCGTGCAAACTTTTCCCAACCACAAATTGCGTCTCCCATAGGCCAGCTAGACAGCCTTGACAATGATGAAGTCATGGTTGCTCGCCAAAAGCCCCTTCAAAAAAGGAAAAAAAAAGAGAAACAACATACACACACCTCTTCTCATATCGATCGCTTTCCGTCTGGAACTAATGAGTACAAGGTGGGCTTTTTTTGGGGGTTTCGTTGGAAGTTGGAGAGGGCATCCGGCCTCTTCAGTCAGCATTAGCTTATCATTGTTGGAGCCCGTGTTTGCTTTGCTTGTTTGCGGTGGAAGTCGAAGCTTGTCATGAAGGATGGGCCTCGTAGCTGGCGATAAAGTGGAGTCTGTATGCTGAGTGGCCACTTGAACTATAATAAAGCAAGCATGCAGGGAATGTAATCCAGGAGAAAACTCCCGTCCCGTTGGGTACTTCAGAATACAGGATAAATGTTTACTCTTGTATCGTTTGGGGTAAATCCTTTATCACTTTGCCGTACTAACCTTGCAGCTTTGCAAACGATTCCACAATATCCACTACACATACACAACAGAATAGTAGAAAATATTTTATACAACAATGGTCACAACGCCTTTGCTATCTCAAGGCATCTTTTCACACCTTTGCACACGCACACGGCGATTTACATCACAACAGAAACAAGAAACAACGCACACACGACACGGGGAAAGCTCGTGCCCCCGATCCTGACGGTAAGCGCGAGAGAACTGTCAGACCCTTTCGGAAAGTTCAGGAGAATGGTGAGCCGTTGGCCGACATTGGTGTTCTGTTCTCACAATGCCGAAACACTTTGCACCATGAGCGCCAGACTGGCTGGGCAAGCAATCTCCCAGGGCAGGGATTGAGATTCGCTCTTCGGCTCCGTCTGCGGACCGGGAGACCACACACCGTATTATCAGCATATGTGAGTGTGTGTCTGTGTCTGCGTATATGTGCATAGGGCAGTACGCTTATCGCCGGCAGGCAATACCGTTCGAATGACAATCGACCTGATAAGAGCTGCAGGCCTTCAGATAGTGGCGTACGAACGGACAGGACGAGACAATCCCGGGGTATGGATGGATGACGTTACCCACCCAATTGCTCCGTATGGCCATTCCGGGTGATAGTGACGTTAGAGGAAATCGAATGCGGAGTCGGCTTTGTTTGTCGGCTTCATCGCATCATCTCAAGATTAGTATGTATGAGCATGGTACGTTAAGAGGCAAATGGTGTAATCTTTGATTGTGTTTAGCGGAACGGGATGTGCCCTTGAAGTAGCTGCAATTTGTAAGGTTTGTTTTTGCTTCTATTAAAAACCGAGCTGATTGCAGTGTTCAACCTTGTAAGGGGAAATGACACAAATAGGCACATTGTGTATAGTGTTCTTTGCAATTTTATTGGTGGCTTATTACTTTCTGATACTGATGCTCCTGATTTACTCTCGTCCATCTCGCTGTATGTTCCCTCTCGTTCTCTTCGTCCTCGTGATCCTCTGTCAATTGAAACACGTCATACTCTTTATACTTTCAATGATCCTATTCTATCCTGTTTCAGGTTGTTTAACCACTTTTACCATCTCTTTGATTTCGACTCCTCTCTCAACTCTTTCCGTAACCGTATTTTTTCTTCTAATTCTCTTTAATTATTCTTCTAAGTTTTCATTAAGTTTATGATAGTCTTTACGCTCTACCTATGTTTTTTTCTTTTATTTTTTTTTGCTAGGTCAAGACTAGTTTAGTTAGGCTTAGTTTTTCATGAATTATTTTGTTTATTTGTTAGTGTTTAATTAGTTTAAGTCTGTTTTATTTAGTCTTGATGGCGGATATTGAATTAATAAATGCAATGAAATGAAATGAAATAAATGTAAGTATATTCACAGCAAGATCAATATTTCATAAACGTTTACTTATTAATTTCTTATCAAAATTGTTTAACAATATTCATAAAATCAAAATTTGATAAGTTGTATTTTTTAGTTAAATCAATTTGTTTTTAATTTCGGTATTTTGATCCACTCTTAAGGCATAACCATCAAGAGCAAGGATCAGTATAATACTGACCATGGGTTAAAATCTTCCAAAAGAAAAAAAAATTGCAAAAAATATATAACCAAAATACTGTTTATTTTCGTGCACAAAAAAAAAACACATTAACAATCACAATATCCACTAATACAACTTCCGCTTCGTTGTACAGAACAGAACAAAACTGACAGCTAAAACAAAATAAGCATCCTCAACATAATCACCACCTCCGCTACACCGTACCGCAATCCAGCTGCAGATTGATGCCACAGTCGCCCTGCGTTTTGGCTTTGAGAAACGTTAGTTCCTTGCTGCTCAGTGCTATTGCTAGATAGTGCAGGTTGCATTTGAAAAAGGGTGCTTGCGGTAGTTGCACACTCGCCATCTGCACACCGGGCGAGGCCAGATTGAAGCTGTTCCAGTGTACGAACCCTTTGCGGCCCCGGTACGTGTAGAGTTGTACCTTACGGCGATTTTCCACAAATGCCAGTATCGTTTCGTCCCGCACTTCTAGCACCGCAAGCTGTGCCGGCCGGTGGCAGGATATGATCTGGAACAGGTGACCCTGCAGTATGTCGCTGTAGATGCGGACCGTGTCGTGGTTGCCCTGGATGATCGTGTTGACCGTGTCGGTGACTGCCACTAGTAGCCGACGCGCTTCACCCCGCAGACCAACGTGGAAGGTAAGCAGTTCGCCGGTGGCAGGTTCAGGGAAGTGGCTGTTTTCCGTAGTGCTGATGCGTCCGAGCGGTACTACCTTGGCTATCCGTGGTTCGGGTAGTGGTTCGAGTGGTTCCATCAGGTCCGATTGTGTTTGACGCGTTATTATGACGGTATCGTTGCTTTCCTGTATCGCTCCGATTTCGTTCAACGGATCGGGTTGAGTGAGTAGCGACACCTCCTGCGTGTATTCGTCCGGAGTATCATCCGTGCGGTAGTACGAGCTGTTTCTTTGCATTTGATTGTACACCGTTATGGGGGAGGCAAACAGGGCCAGATTTACGAGTGGATCATCGTGTGAACGTTTGGTGCGTGAGGGGATGATTGTGCCTTCGGCTCTAGACAGAACCGCAATTCGTTTCCCATCGGCCAAAGCCAATCCAACGCCGAGTGACCTCGGTACAAAGCTTGCTGCTTCAAAGATTCGTGACAGGTCCCATTCTTCCTGCACCTTACCAGTCATATCATACTCGAGCACGGTCGTGCGCTCCAAGACGTAGAACCGTCCACTGGTGGAAGGATCTACAAACAAGCTATCGGTATCTTTATTCGGCATGGCCTTCACCAACTCCAGCGAAAGTCCCTGGAACTCCCATATCGCCAGCCCCGTTACATTGCACTGCTCATCCGTCGGTGCCGATCGCGTTACTAGATAAAGCTTCTCATCCTGCGCAGCTACAGTTAGCCACTCAAAAACGTATCCCGTGTGCGTCTTGAACAGTCCCACGAACACTCGATCCTGTGGATTCCACTGGAAGAACTTACTACCACAGCCGTAGTTGAGCGCAAGGAAATGGTTGCCCTGGTACTGGAACGTCCAGAACGACTGGATGGGTTGCTGCACGCGAATAGTTTGCCGCTGCACGAAGTAGTTAAAGAAGTACACACCCTTCTGCGTACCATTGATGAGGGCTTGCGTTTCGCGACAAGAGGCGCGATAGTTGGCGCGACGTTTAGCCAGCTCACCCTCGACGAACTGTTTCTCGGTGTGTAGCTTGCGTACGATCTCGTTAATGGGCAACCCGTTGATTGTACCATTGCCGTGGATGTTGTCACGGAAGACGAATTTACGAGAGCGTAGCCTACCCCAGTACGTTTGATGCTCACGCCCATCGGTCCAGAGCGCGCGCTCGTACCAGTGATCGAAATCGATTCCCCCGATCGTGTCGTTAGTGTACACATCGTTGGCGGCAATTTTGTAGAACGTTAACGGTGAGGAGATAGTCATGTCGTCGGCCAGCTGTACCGGTTCGCCAAACGGCACACCGTTCAGAATCTTGGGCAGCGTGGCACTGTTCAGCACGCGTATAGAGTTGAATACTGACGGTGCATCGATCGTTTGTTCGCCGTAACGCTGTAATTGAAGAGAGGGAGAGAGATAAGGTCAATGTTGTTCATTTATTGGATGAGAAAGAAAGCAACTTCCTATTACCATGACGGTATTTGCTCGTTCCACGCGAAGATCTCGCCCATTCACAAGACCTTCCACTTGTAGAGGATGCTGAATGACGATTTGCTTCACATAAACTGGCTGGTCGATCGTTTGTTCCGTGTGCAGGGTAATTAGTCCGCTCGTCGGTAGACCATTGATAGAAGCTGCCACTAGATGGTCACATTTGAAGGCTCCCGGAAGGAACACTATCTTATCTGTACGATTTTATGAAGGAAGAATTAAAAAATAAATTAATTAGTCGTTCAAAATGTATGCTTCCTTCACACTTACCCACAATCTCGTAGTCCTTGTTTATCAGCAACGTTTGCTGCAAAAGTGTGTCCGGATCAATGCCCATCAGATTTTTCCCAATCAAATCACCCGTAATATGCAATGGTCCACCCCACACATTTCCATAGAACTCTACTGGTTCGCTAAACACGATCGGTTCCTGCTGATCGAAGTATACGATCTCGTGCTGCACGTTCGACACATTGTACCCGTTTACGAAATCAACCGTAAAACCATGCTTGAAATGAACCTCCTCCTGCAGGACGTAGTGCCCCTTGAAGTAGTAGTCCTGGTTCGTGCGGATGAGCGATGCTAGCTTGTGCGTCACATTCATCAGCTCATTCCAGCCACCGTACGCCTCTAGGCTGTGAATGGTCTGCTGGCCTTGCAGATGCAGATCACCCTTGATGATGTGCGTGTCGGTAGCGTTATCGTACGCGTAGTACGCTTCGATTGGCTTGAACGACTTCCCGTTGATGGTGCCACTGACAATCATCTCTTTCACGTACACTCTGCCCGTCGTTAGCACGTGTCCGGGAAAAGTGATCGATTCATTTTTGAGCACCAGATCCTTTACCGGCACATTGTTTATTGTTGGTGTGTGCAGATCGCTCGCCACATCGAACCCTTGTGTGAACAGCTTTGATCCGGTGAACTCCACTGCCGCCGCATCCGTTCTGTACACCACGTTGCTCAAGAAGGTGACAAAAGGTATCTCATTCAAGGCTCCATCGACCGACACATCTCCGTCTACGTGCAAGGGATGCAAAAAGTGCAATGCACTCTGGACAGCATTTGATCGGTCCAACCATATGACGTTGTTCAGAAACTGCGTCAAATCGACTCCATTCAGTATACCGATCTCGACGCTTCCATCGATATGCAGTGTATCGAGCACATGCCTACCGCTGAGCATGTAATCATCGTTCAGGTACGTCTCCACATTCTCCTGCAGCCGTACTACATCCAAACCATTAAGGTAACGTGCAGCAAACGCGTTACTAACGTACAGTGCGTCGACGAACACATCGTGCTGTATCGTTTGCGGTTGGCTTAAGCTGAACCGGTACGCATCAAACGTAGGCAGGTGGACGTCGTTCAACGTGTTCGTCGGACCATCGATCTCGCTGCCCGCAAGCGATAGGTAGCTCGCGTACAGTTCGCTCATGTAGATGGATTGATCGCGGAAGACGATTTCCTCCTCCATATCGTAGAACGCGGCCCGCGGTTGACCATTGAGGGTTCCCACTATCTCAAGGTTCTTTGCGTACAGCAAGGAATACTGAGGGCAGAACTCTAGCGTCGCCTGCGTGTGCTGGTCGCCGAATATTTTGATCGAATTCGTATCCCACTCCGTCACGTTAATGCCACCGAACAGGCCGTGCACCTGTACGCGGTTGAAAAACACGTTGCCCAGCACCATGCTTACGTTGATCGTCTGATCCGTGCTCTTGGTCAGCAGCTCGTCCAGATGTATCTCGCCGATCATGTTCGACTCGATCCGGATCGGTTCGTTAAAGTGTAGACTGCGATAGTGTTTGGATGCGTTAATTTCCACGTACGGTTCATCTACGTACACAACGCTCCGCAGGAAGTGGTCCAGATCGTAACCATCGAGCTGATCGACGTAGATTGGTCCGTTAACGACTACCTCGTTAAACTCACAGGCCGCTTCCAGCAGCTTTGTTTGGAGGAGAGATGGATTGTCGAGAAATTTATCCATATGCTTGCCATGGACGGCACCGCGAACATCGAGTGATTCTTCAATCTCGAGTGAGTCGAATGTGACATTGCCCGGGATGTACTGATCGTCGTGTAGTGTGATGAAATCGAACGGATTGATACCGTTCACAAAACCGTCAATGTCGAGTGCATCCATTGCTGAAAAAAATGATAAATTAATGTAAGAAACATCCGATTTTAGCGTATATAGGAAAAATTGCACCATTACTTACTTAACGAGTCCTTGAAATACTTCTGGCCAGTAATGATCGATTCACGCGGTCCTGATCGTAGCACATAATCCTCCGGGAAGCGTAATCTGTTCAAGAACTGTACCGTTGTTTGGCTAGCAAAAGTCACATTCTGTAAAGAGAAGGTAAGAAAAAAGCATCTCACTATTGAATTCAACATGATTTCAATCCAACTCACCCCTTCCACATGAAGAATTCCAAGCCGCATCGGTCGATCCTTAAAAACGAGCCCATCGTAAAACGTTTTCCAAGGGATGCCGTTGATGCGCTCGAAGCTTAGATCACCCTCGATGTGCAAAGACTTTGACCGCAGCACACGCCCATGCTCATCGATTGCATTGCGCAGCGAGCTTTCCGCTTCCTGCAGATTGATGCGCGCCCCGTTGACTTTGTTCGCCACCTGCACATCGTCGATGACTTCCAGCGAATCGAGCGTCAGGTTCCGCCAGCGTCTATTTTTGCAGTTGAAGTAAATCAACGCCTCGCTTAGATCGATCCCATTCACTGTGCCCCCCTCGGGAAGCAGCACGGTGTTCGTGTAGAGATCACCGCCGAGGACCAGCTCCCCATCGAGCACCACCTTGCCGTCAACGTCGTACAGTAGCTCTTCCGCCGGTATGCCATTGAAACGATCGAACTGAAGCTGCTCCACGTTCAACTCCTTCAGGTGTAGCTCTTGCATCGTCGGTACCTCCTGGCCGTGCACATCGCGACCGAACCGTACGAGATGGTCCATGCGTGGCTGTTCAAAGCGCTGTATGTACATATCGTCCGCGTGCAGCGCCCCGTCGATATACAGCCGTCCCGTCACCTGTACCGTACCGTTGATTTGAAGATCGTGCGAGCGGGCATCCCGCCGCACGCTGTACTGCAACTCGGACAGCATTGCATCCACACTCAGCTCGACGTCCTGCACTGTTTTAACAGTGGCGGTCAGATCGGCCTGCAAGTCTGCCTCGCGCCAGCTATTTTGTCCGATCGTCATTTTCACCCCGGTGAGATCGAAATCCTCCGCAAAGCGCACCAACGGCGTATCGACCGAGCTAAGGTTCTGGCGCTTCAGCACTACCGGATCGCTTTCCATCAGCTCCACGTACGACTGGGCCTGCTCAATTACCGCATTTTGGTAGTCGATTATCTTCGTGAACGCGTCCATCGTTTCCTGGATTTCTTGAATTTTCATTAAAATCGGATGCTCCCCGGACAGCAGCTCGATCGACATGCGGTACAGACTGGAGTGTGCCTCGTGGCGCGGCACAATGATCGATATGGATTTGCCGCGCTGCGCTATCGTCGCACCGAACAACCCATCCGTGCGGTCGAGATCCAGCATGCAGCTGACCTCGTTGTCGATCACCTCGTTCCCTACCATGCACGGTATGTTGGTGGCCAGGTCGAACGACACACCGTTCCACACGAGCGCTTCCAGGCGCTGTGTTTCGTGCGTGGCAAAAATCATACGATGCTGCACCAGCAGCACCATATCGTCCCGGTACGTTCTGGCCGGTATCTCAAAGAACGCTTCCACTATTTCCAGTGCCTCGGTGGGGATCTTCTGCTCGTAAAACTTACCCCGCTTGTACCGTAAAACGGCCGGCGTTTTGCCGCTGATAGCAACGTACGCGTAGCGTCCTATTTGAAAGGCGTACACCGAGCGGAGCGCTTCCGAGCTGTAGTTACCTACGGCCTTAAACTTCCTACGGTTCTGATCGCCGACACGGAACGTGTACAGCTCTACGGTCGTATTCTGTGGAAACGCAACCAAATACTCTTCCCCCGCGGCCACTAAGCCTACCGATGGGCAGGGATGCTTTAGGCCGAACTTCTGCATCAACCAAAACTGTCGATCGTTGAAGGAAAACTCGTACACGGTGGCCGACACCGACTCGTGCCGGTTCGGATGCCGACCTATCAGCAGCAGCGCATCAACCTCCTTCTGGCGAAAGAATTTAATTTGCGTAATTGTTTTGTGCAGCGGCCAGCGCCATTCCTCCTCCAGCCTGTACTCCGATTGTTCGCGCAGCGTGTACCAGACGAGAAAGTTGCCCATCGATATGACCACACACCCGACCGCTGACGCATGCTCCGTGTCCCAGAAGCTTAACACCTCGAAGGCAATCGGGGCCGACTCGAGCAGCAGCTCCTGGTTCAGGACGTACTGATCGTCGCGCTCCAGCAGCACCACCGCACTTGCCGCCGTTAGCCCCACGACCACGTGCCGCTCGACGTTGATCGCACTCATCGTCTTCCAGCGCACTACCCGCTCGCCGAGTGTAAAGTTAACGTCCTCCTCGATGGACCGTATCGAAAGCGTATCCCGGGTCGTATCGTGTACCTTCGGCGGTTCCGATACGGCGCCCAACGTACGGATAAAGCTTGGATCGATCAGCTTCGCATCGATCGCTTCGTGCAGCACGTTGATGTGTGTTTCGCGCAGCGGTTTCAGCTCCGCCTCGTCGAACCCGTCCGGATGTTCTAGCAACTGTTGGCGCTTTAGTTCGTACGCGGAAGGGGTAGCTGATTCCGTCGCGGAATCGTGCGTTGTGTTGTGAGGTTCCTGTTTCGGAAAGGTGGCCGGCCCTCGCATGTGGCCCTGTGGATCGAGCGGAATTTTTTCCCCATCACTATGCACTACAAGCTAGAAAAGCGACGAAAGTGAGAACACGTGGTTAGGAAGCGGTACGGGATTGCAGGGCGCTTTGTTAAAGGTTATTACCACCAGCTCAATAGAGAGCACAAAGAAAAGCACTAGATACGAGGTACACTGCATGATGGGCACGGTTTAGCATAAAACATGTGTTTGTAGGTTACGAATTAAAATATTTCAACCGAACGCACTCAAACCGATGGCACCATGATTGCGATAAAACTTTAACTGTGGGATGACGATACGATAATGTGCACACGACGATACTGGATTAGGAAATAGCCACAGAATCTGCTGGTGAAGGTGTACTTGGCCGAATGCGTATGAATACTGAGCTAGGAGAACTGACGAGAGTGAATAAAAGGCACTGGCCACTAACACTACGCAATCCGAATGCAAATGGCCGTTACGAAGGTTAGCGCCTAAATGTATGCAATAGGGTGTCGCGTTGCACTATGGTGCAGATAATGGAAGGCTTGTTAAAGAAGGTTTTCAATTTTGTAATAATAAAATAAATTAAATTTCAAAAATGTGTGTGTGACTAATCTGTTAATTGAACGAATTGAGTTTATATTTTTAATTTACTTCAAATTATCCAGTGGTCGATGGTTACGTATTTCTATAGAGCATTCTTCTCCAAACACTCATGTACAAAACGATCCAATCTGCTTCATCGCACTATCTTCAATGACCGCGTTGAAAAGCTACTGCTAAATCTCGCAAATCCTATGTTGAAATACTAAACAAAAGTGAAAAATAAAATGAAATTTCAACAACAACAACATTCGTCTTAAGCAATACGGCCTTTTCGGACCGTTCCTCCTAAACAAAAAAAAAACAACATTAGTCGATGTTTGACCATTGCACCATTTTCTATACTGTTTTACTTATTATACCTACTCTTCCACAACATGTACAACAATTAGGTGCAGGAGAGGACAACTCACACAGAAAATACAAAAAATACAAGACAAGAATCCAAAAAATCGATAAAAAGAACTTATGGCAAAAAAAAACTTATAACCCAGGTTGCAGGCATGGTTTAAAATCGCATGTAAAATGAATAAAAATATCGTCAGGATTGGAGCACGGATTACGTAAACGTATTTTATGTTAAATCATAAAAAAATAAAACCAATTTCATTTTATCATACTCTATTTATCAATCGGGGCAAGATTTTCAGTACTTTTGCATGCAATTTAAAGACTTGCGTCCAACCTGGGTTATAAATTCTTTTGGCCAGAAAATCGTAGCTAATTGCGTTTTGAATGTGTGAAATGAGGAATGTGTATAAGTCAGGATCTCCGAAAATAAATGTTTCGTACTTCACTGTGTTGTTTGCTAATTAGTTTTCTCATTTATCTATCAATCGGTTATCCAAAATTTTACTATAGATCCGTTAATTTTCATCATACAAAACATAAATTAAAACTCCGTTTTGAAAAACCGAACTTGCAGTAAAGCTTGCATGCGGCTTTAGATCACATTGACTGTTTCCAATCCAACTGCTTTTCGTCAGCTGTTTCGTTCGATGCTTTACCACATTCAAGTCCCGGATGCATCTACTTTACCTTGTCTATCACACCATACCCACTCACACTTACAGCTAATTGCACCTGTGTTTCTGGCCTTCCATTCCCTCCCACGGTGTTCACATAACTAGCATAAGCCTATGCTACCCTGGAGCCCCCCACAGGTGATCTTATGCTCCATGCGCCACGGCGGGTGGGGAGATCGAGCACTGCATTTCGGAAACGTGAGTGAAAGGAATGGTAGACGAATGACGGTGAAAGAGGTGCGCCCAGTGCAGCGAACGGAGTGAAACGGCACGATGGGGTGGATTATTGCGCGGCCACCGAGGAGATCGGCCACCGCACCGGCACGAAGTTTGGACCGGCCGCGCACAACCAGCTCCGACTTTGTTCGTGTTAGACTTTCGTGCAGTTCGCATGCACAGCCTTGAGGTGTCAAGCGCGATAAACCAAACATTTATCCACATGCAGCAGCAGCGGCACAGGTTTGTACGTTAATCTGTCCCTTCTTCTCGGACTGTACCGTACAGCTCCCGCGTCGAGCATCCGCGAGCAAGATATCCACGCCGGAGAAAGTTGTCGCTGGGGCGTTGTTGTTTACCTTTTGGTCGCTGGAATCCCGAGGATCGTGGTGAATAACAGTGTGCATGAGCAGACACCGCTTCTGGAAAGGTCCCGGGGTAGACTGAAAGTGAAAAGATAAAGTGGTTTGCGGTAGCCCTTCCCGAGGGTTCATGTGTCAGTGAATGAAGATCCTGCTGCGTCGTTGCTCAGTTTGTCCCCACCAATCGATGGCCGGCCCATTAACTGGCGAGGCAGTGAGTAACGTACAGCAAGACCCAGTAAAAAACCTGTAACCAGTGGTGTGTGGGGGTCCGGGGCGTGTTACTTCATCGATGTGACGACGTGCATTTGCCAATCGATTACGCGAACATTGCGCATATTTGCGCGTACGCCATTCCGTTCACCCGTTGGCGGATGCAATTTTTCGGTTTTTTTTTAAGTGTAAAACGGATTATCTTTCCACAAGGATTTCATCAACATTACTTGGGGATGACCCAAAAGTAATGCGTACGAAGTGTCTGTCCACCAATGGTCACAGCCGGTGATCAGCGAACAAATGCGTTGAGTGTGCTTCTCGCCGGTGTGTCTGTTGTGTCTTTTTTTGTGAAAGTGAAGCGATAATTTTTTCGAACAACTTTCGTTCGTTCCGAAGTGTGTCGTGTGTGTATGTGTGCATTTGGTCCTCATCTGCTATCTTTCTACGTGTAGGGGCACCGCGCTTTGCTTCCGACCGTGCATTTCCTCCAGTGGCTAGTGACAAAAGGGTGCTAATCAATCATATATTTTTCTTCAATTTTCCCTTCTCCAGTGGCAGTGGTAGTTATTTTTAGTGGTAAATTTACTGCGTGATTGTTTGTGTGTGTTTATTTTTTTCCGTTGCTGTTTTCTTACTCCGAGCTGTTCTATTTTTTGTTTTGTTGTTTGCTGACCACTTCATCTCGATCCAGCGAAGAAATTGAAAGCACATGAAATTTTCAAACATTGTGCACAAGTGAACTGGAAGATTGAGGTTGAGAAAACGGGATCATCGGAACAACAACACTAAAAAGGTAGGTAGGAGCTTTAGTCTTTATTTAATTCATCTTGAAGTTAGCTTGTAATAGTAAAACTGTGTAGATGTGATAAAGAATCATTTTGTGATACACAGAAACAATGATAAACGTACTAGGAATTCTTTAAAATAAAATGTTAAAAAGTAATGCGTCAGAGAAAAATAAATCCATTATTTCAGTGCGAAATTCAAACCCTTTGAATAAAAAATAATAATTTTGAGTATCACGTCACATTTATGTGACATTTGTTGTCATATAAATTTAGCTCAATAGACGCTTTCTTATAAAAATCTTTTATCTAGAGTACTCCATTGATTTCAATTTGTAAGTCAGGATGATTTGTAATGAAAGAAAAGGTAGGCCAGGCATGACAATTTATTTTCCCAGCTAAATCCTTCGAGTTTCTAGAAACATTCCAAAGATGTATGGTCCTCCGACACAACGATCAAGTAGTAGACAGTATCGATCTCAGATGAGATAACTTATTGTTTCGGTGATTGTTGTACCTCCCAGAAGGCGTTAGTTGTTTGTGAGCTTGTGTACTCTTTCCCCTCAATTTTGACATAAAAAAACATATTTCTTCGGTCAGCTCTAAATAAAAAAATCGTACAAATTATGTCTATTTTCCGCTAAACTTTCGTAGGAGCAAAATTGATCCATGTTTTTGGTGTTATTTCGTGTTGCACTGGAGTGTGGTGTATAAAGATGCTTTGTTAGGACAGTGAAAGACACTTATATGGGGTTTATTTTTGTTTTCAATTTAATCCACCTCCCGAGCATTCGATGAAAAAAGTGGGTCAACAATGTTTTTAAAGTTGGCAGAAAATATCGCAAATTAAACTTCTTCTTCTTCTTCTTCTTCTTCTTTGGCACAACAACCGTTGTCGGTCAAGGCATTCCTGTACCCACTAGTGAAGTGAGCTTAGCTTTCAGTGACTTATTGTTACCATAGTAGGATAGTCAGTCCTACGCGGGGACGCGGTCTATTCAGGACTTGAACCCATGACGGGCATGTTGTTACGTCGCACGAGTTGACGACTGTACCACCAGACCGGTCCGCAGATTAAACTAGACATTATAATTACGGCTTAAGTAGAAATAATTTAAAAAGAAACCAGAAAATAAAATAAAAAGAATTATAAACAAATTGCACCCCAAAAAAACCATTCGGCAAAAGTAAAAACCCCGATTGTGGTAGATTTCGGTTTCTTTTGGATCATCGCAGCAAGATAAACAAAACCACTTAAGCACGCTGCGCTTGTCCCAAATTTCACCGTTGCAAATTGTGCGATGAATATGCACAGACGCCAAATAACAACTCTCACCACGGATCAACGGCATTCTTCGGCTAGCATCAATGAAAGTTTTTGCAAGCCATGTATTGGAGTGTGTTTTAATGTTGCCTGTGACATTAGTGATGTGCTGAACCTAGTGTCTAGCATATGAAGTTTTAAATTAAAACTGTAATTTGTCAGATGTTATACGAGCGAGCCGAGGTGTCGTTGGTCGATTGCGTATTTATTGCAAGGCTTGAACGTAAACAGCTTAACTGTGTACAAGCTCTTAGTAGTAAGCAGCTACTATTAAGCAACCGGTTGTCCTCCCGGATGGCGCTGGAAGGTTGCTAATGTTACCCTTGTTCGTTCGAGTTCCACCACCTATACAAGAACCACTCTAAGAAACTGTCTCATTCCGACCGCGGGATGGCGGGTGAGGGGCCGTCGTTGAAAGTAAATTACCTTGACTTGTCCGAAGGACTAAGGCTTAGTGGCTGTTTCGCGGGACACTCGCGGCATTGGGGGTAGCGTGATGAATGGGTTTAAAACGCATTTAAAACCGAACACAATCTGTTTGCTAACTGGTTGTTTGTAGGAGGAAAAAATCTTTAAAATTTAATCAAACGCTAATGTGTATACTTAATGCATATTAAAAGGAAGCAAACGAAGCTATGGGATTGGTTTGGCGTTCAAAGTACACCGTTTTACACAGTGTGAGGGTTACTTAGTAACTCCTTCACCTCCACCTCAACTACCGTAAAAGGAGGTGAAATGATGATACTTTATTGTTTCGTTGCTTCAATCGCGAATGCGCACCGCGCGTTTGCCACTTTTGCAACGCGTGAAGCTCTCGAACGCGTGCACAGGACCATGGTATGGACCGAAGTTGTATAACGAAAAAGAAGGTCAGTCTTGTACGCCTCGAAACGATAGGAGAGAGGGTAACGATGTTATGGATGATGGTTTTCACTACCGAGTCTCGATCGAGCAGCAACCGCTTGATCACACCTAGCTTAGGTGCGAAAACACCTACCGATCTCGGTTACCGCTGAGGTTAAGGCTGATGTGGGTCAAGAATGTGATGAAAAGAATTCGTACGCACGCCTTAATGTAGTGGTAAAGCAAATTCATCACACGTCTTCATAATTGCCGCTCGCCATAAAAATGAGCCATTTGCACGCAAAATATTTTCAACGATCGACAACCAGCAACCGGAGGAGCAGTGTGAATCTTGTTCTTAGCGGTTTGGTGTAGTGTTTTAGAACGCGATGAATTGTTAATGAGCGAAGAACGTTGATGCTGCTGCTGCTGCTGTTGTTGTGGTTGTCTGTGGTCAAGTTATCTATGGCCGGGTGGGAACTGTGTCAATTGGAATTGGATATGTGTTAGCATACAAAGCGATCGTGCGGTTCTGAAAGTGAAAAGAAAAGAATTCGGATAAAGGTTTTGTGCCTCAGCATCATTAATGTTAATCGGCTGTTTGCTAACTATGTGAAGGTTTTAATTAGTTTGCTTCAAAATGGTTATTATGTTTTGTTGGTGTGCAGAGAAGAGTCCCACTTTGGTCCCACTCAGTCAAACACTATTTACGACTGAATATGGTCTAATTTTGTAAATAGCATCTTCATAGATACGGGATTTTTTTGTTATTGCAGCACCTTTGACCCGTCGTTAAATGATAATGTTAAGAAGAGATGTTGGGTAACTTAAATCTAGCCATAAATTTACCATCTTGACAACTCGTTAACATAACTCATTCATCTAATCACCCCTAGTGGTCATTCGAGCAGTAAACGCCTCATTTCTTATCTGTGATACATCTGGAAAGCTTGAAGAAGTCTGATTCTCTCTTTTTGTTAAAAATTACATAAAATCTTCCGACATGCTGACGGTTCAAGAAAGGGCATGACATTAATAGTGCGGTGGGGGACGTAATGGTTGCTATTAGATGAAGCATTGCTGGACGCCTCGGTACGCTTTCGTTTGAAGGAGTCGTCGTAAAAGTTGAGATGATACCGTCGTTCGGACGTTTACCACTATGACGCAATCGTACGCAAGAAGCTCTTTTAGGTGTACAGAGACAAACAAAAAAGCCGGCCGCATTGTTGACGATCATGACACAAGAGGCCTTGGATATGCAATACGTTTAGTGATGCGATCAGGTTGAAGATGGAAGAGGAGGGGTAAGGGTATGCCTTACGCTGAATCTAGTTGGCTTGCAAGAAAAAGATAGTAGTTGGCTTAAGAAAAAAAGTTGGATGAGATTCGCATCGAACGTGGAATATAGTAAAGAAACTTTAATTTTGTTTAGCAAAACCAAAACTATACTATGGTCGGAGGAGTAACCTTATATCGATTCATCTGTTAATTCTATAATTTTTCTATTCTATAATTCTATATAATTATAAAATAATAATATTCCTTTTTTGCGTTAAGATCATGAGTCGGTCTTCATGTACAATATTTTGAAGTCTTTCTAAAGGTGTTTTTGGAGACATAATGATATGTTTCATCATTTTGTTACTGGGAAAATATTGGAATTAAGGAAATGACCAAAATTTAATGAAAAATACAAGTCGGTTTTTTTAAAATATTTAAGACCAATGTTTAAATCCAAACAAATAATTTGTATGACATATTTGATTGCATTTATAATTTGCATTTGTTATAAAATTTGACGACATCATTCGAGCAGCCCTGTAACACCGATTAGAGCAGATTTGCTTGTTTTGATGTATCGACTTACACTGCTTCTAGACGACCCAAAAAATCTTCCGCGACAATTTTTGGCGACACTTTCTATCTGTCAAACCGTCCTTGTTTTAGCACGAATGTATGGCTTACTTCGATCGTAATGTCGCGAAGCGCGAGCATTGCCTTTCTGTGAAAAATTCACAAACCCGCGACAATCTTGGTTGCCTCTGATTTTGTTCTAAAACTTACCGCGAGGCCACATGAGGTGAAATATACAGCGAAATGAACTATTTGACAGGTGAAATATCTGACGGATCATAGCAAGCAGCTGACATGCAATGTAAACAAATAACGTGTACAAAATCGTAACTAAATCCATTAAATAACTGCAATATCGAGTATTTCGTCAATTTTGAGTCAACAATTTATAATTTCTTGCAATTAGGGAATGTTCTGCTTAAGAAGATATTCTTTTTAAGTGAATTTCGAAAGCGGATGTTGTGTCTCCGCCAACCCTTTAGCTGTATCTGTCAGATATTTCGCCTGTCAAATAGTTCATTTCGCTGTATATTTCACCCCCTGTAGCCTCGCGATTAGAAGTAGTTTTAGAACAAAGAGCTCGCAGAAAATTTGTCGCGGTACAACAGTTGGTCGTCGGTTAGAGCAAGCATGCATGCGATACATTGATAGACCACCGCCTAATGCATCACTACACGAGCTGTCAAATAACAAACTGTCAGAACAATCAGCTGTGGTTTAAAAAACCGCCGAACGGCACAGGTACAAGAAATCGCGTCCCATTAAATGTTTCGAGAGTGCAAGGTGTCGATCAAAAGTTACCATTATGAAAGATATAACGTTTATTTCTTCGAGTTATATTGCTCTCCGCGAAGCGTTCCTCAGCGTGCCTGTACCGGCGAATCAGTTCAGCCTTCTAATACCCACGCAGGACAATGAACCGTAAGTGCTAAACTGACAACAAGAAAAGATGGCGAGATTGTGCAACAATCTTTCTACCCATTTGCAGTGCTGGATCTGAAACGTTGGACGACATTTACGAAGTTTGTGCATTGCACAGTTTGAACTGCAGCTTGGAGGAGTTCCAGGTGATAGATAAGCAACTGTTTAATTGCATTTTTGGAACGAAATTTTCCGCCCATTTGCTCGGTGGCGGCCTCAATAAGCTCAGTCTGTCAGAGCCGGCTGTAGTCACCAAAGCCAAGGAGCAAACGGTGTGCAAAACGCGCACCATTGCTGGACGTCCTTCGTGGCGCATTTCACTGGGTACGAAGCTAGACCCAAAGCCAGCATCAGCTGCCAAGCTACCGGAGTGGTTAGTTGGAACGGATCGTCAGAAACTTTACAATATGGAAGCACTAGACGGTACCGGAAAACGGCTCGACCTGATGCTCATGGGCGTAAGCGAGCCGAAAGCGTCCTCCCGCGAGAATGGTAAGGAGAACCGTGTCGCCAAATCGAACGAAGGTTTAGGGAAGAATATCAAGCAACATATCGCTGTACCGCCAAAAGCTGTGCCGGCTAGCCATACTCAAGGCAATGTTCCGGTTGTCAGGTCAACGCAAGAAGTTTTGCTAAGCATAGGATTGAATGAAAACGTTACCCTGCTATCGGACAAACTTATGCAACATTTTAACAAACTATCTAACGTAGGCGTCCCAGTACTGAGAAGCAACAGTGGGCCAAATATTGGCGTGAAAATGCGCCGGAAACAGCAGCTAGGTGCACCTTCTACCATCACTGCACCTACGCCAGCAAAACAGAGAAGAATGTCCACCGTGAAGGACTTGATAGGCGATCGGAGGGTAGTCCTTGGTGCAGATACTTCCGCACTGTACCATGATGAAAACGCAAACGTCTGCCAAGCGGGGGTCAAAGATAGTCGGAATACACGTAAAAAAGTTTCCAAGCGAATTTTGCGAAAATCCACCATTAATCAGAAAACAGTAGGCCTAACCAGGGAGCGAACGAACGGTATAAAACGATAAATCAGTTAACTTAAAATCGATTGTAAATACTTTATGCGGCACTGGTGAGCTTACTAATAATAACTGTTGATAATTATGATTTTGGAATGAATAATTTATGCTCGCGTTTTTTTTGCAGCCTTGTTGTAAACCCGTTTTCAAACATATGCTTCTCGTATAGTAGTCATAAAGTATTTTCTGTTGTAAACCGAGGTTGAAGCCGGTCAGTAGTGTAGTTTCGCGATGTCCCCTTCTCAACGACAGTCCAGGACGATGGCACATGGGGTGTTGTGTAATGGATTTGCGGGTATGTTTCAGCCATGAACGAATAGGTCATCGCGAAATCGACCCATAAGTTCGGGCACCGGGCGGTAGCAATCCCCCGCCCTAGTACACCCAGTCCCATTTGCTGTGGTGTCTGCCTTCGAACACGTCCAGCCCGGTGTAGCGCGAGTTTACCTTGCGCACGAAAACGCGCCGATTGCCGATCGGTTGCAGCGCCCGATAGTTATCAACCATGGGCGAACCGTGAATGCCAGTGTCGAGCTAAAAGAAAGAAACAAAATGAAATGGATTTAATTTGATTCCCTTTTTTAAACTGCAGCCCACGAAACACTCACCGTACGAAACCGCTTCATCTGGTTGACGGAAAGCTCGAGCAGATCGGGAAAGACGACCCACGTGACCGCCTCGGAGCAGGGCGGCGTCGTGAGCGAACCCTTGTACGTGTAGAAGCGCGTCAGATCGATCCCGTCGATCAGCGACTGCAGGGTGAAGGTGTGGTTCAGCTGGAGCGTCTGGTCGTAGTCGACGATCTGGCCGAACGAGCGAACCAGTGTGTTGATGCTGGGTGCGTCCTGCTCGGTGACCTGGTAGAAAAAGCCCAGCACCGTAAGACCGTCGGAATAGCCCAGCGCCTCGCCGACGGATTTGTACTTTTTGTTCCGATGTATGATGTGCATCTCGAGCGGATACCTAGCGAACGGTCGCACAAGGACAAATGCATAATAAATCCCCCCGGCTTGCAGTGTCTGGTGCTGTTGGTGAAGGCGATGGTGCAAGAGCGCCTTTTTGCGCACAAGGTTCGCACAAACACTCGCGCACACCTACCTGATATCGTTGAGTACGTGCTCTGCGCCACGGTTGTTTTTGTCGCCCCAGTGAAAGTGCAGCCCTTCCAGTTCGTACTCGTTCTCCAGCTTGCCGCCAAAGATGTACGGATGCTTGCCGATCGCTGGGTCCGTTTTCGGAATCGAGAGGGACACTGCGGGACGGAAAAAGGGACAGAGCGCGAAAACAGAAAGGCAAAGGGGGCTGTAAGTGAAAGAACTTGTGTGCCCTCCGCCCAGCCAGCACACTTACCGGAATGGCCATTGTTGTGAATAGTCATCGGGCCCGGAAGGAGATTGTTGTATCCAACCAGCTCGAGCGCCGGCATGTACAGCGGGACGGCCCGATGGCTATGGATCGCGATCGGTGACTGATGCGCGCCGGCGCAGCTTTGGTGCGCTTTGGACCAACGTCGCTGGTCCGGTTTCGAGTAGCCGAACCGATGCCCATCCGCACCGTCGTACCGGCCTGTGGGGTAGGAAAACGTTCATCGATCGATGTTATTGGTTGTGGCACTTAGCGTGTCGGAACTCATGTATGTTAAATGTGAATGGAGAGAGGGAGGGAGATAGAGGGATGCTGTAAATTCAAAATTGGCAAACCACGCCATCGTGATCGTGTACTTTACCCTCTTTTGCCTCCGTAAACCTTGTACGATGATAGCATGTTTAAACAATCATGTACAACTACACCATTGTACCAAAGGTAACAACTTGAAACAGATTATTTGTTAGCAAATCAACTTTAACTTAGCTACTCGTGAAACTAGAGGAAATTAAACGAACGATAACAATTTCAAACATGTCACATAGTAATGTGCAAATATGAGTAGCCATTAGCGTTACAGCACACCTACAACCGAAAGCGAAAAGAGTGCTTATTGCTGTTTTAGCTCGCAAGTATGATATGATACGGGGCCTTGCAAAGTCTGTGACCATTTACAACGGCTAGCCTGCAAACGATTGCCCTTCTCGAGATGCACCCGAGAATTACCGCTCATAAAACACGGGCCACGTGCTCCGCTCGCTTGCAGTTAGATAAACTCGGCTGCCGCCTGTGGCGGGGAGGTTGGTTTACGGTTTTATTTTGCTACACCTATGGGTGCAATTGTGCGGCTGCGGCTCTCCTGGTGTAAGTGTGCCGAGAGGTCACTGCTTCTGCGGTGAGCAGCAGCAGCAACACAGATACCCCTGACTTTCGGTGGATGAGCGCGCATGTGAGCACTACTGGCCTTTAGGCAAACCCTTCTGTTAAGCGCCCCTCCAAAACCAACCAGAGCCAGTGCAGTGCTCTAGTAATCCTCCCGGCATTAGAGCACCTATTCACATTTAGCAGGAGGGAAGGTGCGTTTACACAATCGCACGCTGGCGAGAGGTTGTCCCGCAATCTTTCACTCTCTCAAGTGTGCACTCTTCGCATCGAACGTGTACTTCTTATCGATGTTTTAGCAATTAATCTAGAATCACAGCTTACCGCCGATTAGCAGCAGCGCGAACAGCAGTGAGGAAACAGACCGGCAGCACCTCGATCCAATCGACAACTGCATGATGAACACCTTTTTAGCGATGGTAACGTTGCACTTTCCAACCTCAGTTTCACTTAACGCCGAGCTCTCACTGATCGCTATTTGCAGGCACGATTTCAATTTCAGAGTTCACAAAAAGGATGCTTTTAACGACCGGTTTGGAGTGGGACTGCAACAGAACTGTCCGCGGGCGACTGAGCTTCAGACGCAACAGGAACGTGATTTTCTTCCTTTTGCGCGAACCCAAGTCGGGATTGCTATTGCGGCTGCAGCACACGTGGCGATACTGCGAGCACCGATGGGAAGGGATGACCACCACCGGACACTATCGAAAATCCCACACAGAAAAGCGCAATTGCACCTTCGACGACAGATGACAGTGGCAGCAGTAGCAGCACAGATACTGTCTGTTGTAATGTGCACGATCCTACAGCGCTCTACCGGCGGCGTCTGTCTCGACCGATTCCCGACCGCAAACTGGTACATTCGGCGCGCCACTGATAGTGTTTTATAGAATCGTGTGCATAGAAGAGCAGCAGCTCGCCTCGATGCGTGCAGAATACCTGGGTGGACACAATCCGACACTCACCATAATGGGGGAGGTGTTAAAGCGAGCGCGCGCGCTCTCCCTTGCGTGTATGCGTGTACGCTAGAGTTTTATCCCTTTTTCCTTGTTGGACGTCTTTGGAATGGACATTAAAATTTTGCCACCACGGTTTTAGAATGCCACGCCAGTGGGCAGTGGGCAAGAAAAGAATTATTCCGTACCAAGATGGCCAGCTCAGACTTACTTACCATAGGCGGATTTGGGCGAATTTTTGACCATTAATTGCTCGAAAACGTGCGGCGCCTCGGCGCAACGTGTTTAGCTCGGTAGACCCCGTGTACGATGTGCCCTGAGGACGGTGTGAATCTCAACGAGGCTGATTGGGATGGGAGCAACGGGAGCGGGAGGAACGGTGGAGTGTCAATGGGCAAATTTTAATTACCTCCTGTGGTTGGAGTTGCGTGCCTTTTGCGAGGGGCGGGGGGGTGTTAGGTTTTGGTGAAGGGAGGATAGCGATGGATGGATGGACATAAATCAATGTGCGTCTTATCTTTTGTTTAAGAGACATTTAGTGAGGGAGTTGCGACACTGTCATCCTCTCCTGCGCAGATGCGGAAGAAGCATACCTAATTCGGTTGCTTTCCGAAGCCTTTGATGGGAGTTTGAACGTGATAAGGCAGCGAACGATCTGGGACAAAAAGGTTGAATTTGTAATGACGTTAAAATGGTGCATTTATTTGATAGGAAATTGAACTAGTTTTTAAATTGGCATGCTACAAGCGCCAATGCTTGTGTTTGAAAATCAATTAATAGTAGACCAGATATGCTAGCGATCTGAAACATGGTATGGGGTGGTTCAGCACGATCGCTATATTGCTATCAATTTCACTTCGAATATTCGGAGTCGGAGTTAGATGTGAGACTAATGGACCATAAAGATATTATGATATTGATTAATTATAACATAACAATGTTATTAAGTATGGAAAGATATGGAAGCTGAAAGGAAGAATAGCAATCTCCTGAAGAATGTTGTCTAGGATCTGTCTTCACATTAAATGAAATCATTAAATTGAACTGATCAGTGATTGCAGAATGTGTGTAGGATCGTGTTAACGGGACTAATTTTTCATTCAGAATCTTAAATTTTGGATTTTTT
>KI919938.1:7648-33397 GCA_000473525.2 Anopheles melas | reverse complement strand
ACACCAAACGACCCCCGGAGGCTATTTACTTCCGCTCATCTATTCCTTTCCGCCCAAAGAGTTTAGAGCAAAGCACGTTACAGCCCGCACTAAGGGCTACAGTGTGGGTCTTCCTACCCGTTACACACACACACACATACACACGACCTGCATTCCGTGGCCACATTTGTTGTCGTCCTGTGGATGGTTTGTTACAGGTACAGTAATGTACACAAAAAGTTGCAACAAAAATCGCAATGAACTGAGTAAAATATTTCTATTCAAAAATCGATGATTCAAATACATAAACTACTAAACTACAAAACATTTAAACTAATGTCACATTAAATGATAACACATCAGTCATTCTTACATAACATTGCAAATTAACTTATTCAACAGTATTATTTGTATCGATCGAACGTGCCTGTGTTGGATTGTTAGGCTTTATGCACCCAACTGCACGTTTTACTTCGCACTGCCAACAACATTGTACAAAAAAAAACAGCGAAGCACTGTGCTGTGTGCACCAGCTCGGAAGACGTCAGAAGTTTTACCTGCTCGTCAGCCGTTCTGCAATTTTCAACCCCATCGCATCCACCCGTGCGAGGGCAAAGGTTTGCCCTCCAGTCGGCCTGTCACTTATGCTGACGTCGTACAACGGCACAACCTTTAGCGGAATGCTAGGGATGAGCGAAGAAGTACGTGAAACACAAAACGAAGTCATTGAAGAAAAGCGGCAAATAATGCCACTTCAAATCGGGAAATTTGAACGAACGAGCTGTGCAGGAGAGGAATTTGGTACTCGCAGGGACATACATCGAGCAAAAGCAGAATACAAAGTTAACAGTTCCACCATTGAACCGTAGCAGCAGTAAGGCGTTTCGAAGCTGCCGAAAAGATGGTTGCACATTTTTGCTTAACTTGGTTCTTTGGCACACAATTTAAGGAAAATAATGCCGATCACGGCATCCCACACACCGGGAAAGGTTTTTGTAGTTTCGATTGTTCTTTTTTTTGCTTCTTTTTTCTGCCTCAAAACGCCAAGGGCGAATGTGTAATCTAATAAAAAAAGGGAAACAGTATATAAAACAATTCAATCGAACTTATGAAATGCCTGCCGCTGTGGCCAAGCTTTATCGACCACACGTCGGCCGCACCAGCCGTACCTGCGGGCGGGAAAGTAAACACAGCTGGCAACGAACCGGGTGCAGCCAAACTTTGTTACTAGCTTGCGAGGTGTGAGAGATTCCTTTTTTTATGTGTGAAGAACTCAAACGTGTACTAGAGTGCGATTTTCACGCTTCAAAAAATGTTGATACAAAAATAAATCAATAAGCGCGTTTGCTGAGTCTTTATGGCTATAAAGTAATTCGGGGGAGAGTTGAGTAAACAGTTTCTCGCTCCAAAATCTGCTTGGATTACTGAAAACTAAAAACATACGATAAAACAGGGGCTTCAGCATTGCTAAACAATCCCTTTTTCGTTCGTCGATAAGCGCTGCTATGTTGTATTAAACAGGAAGCTAAAGATGGGGGGGGGAAACCCCCGTTTGTCTTTCACTACTAACCTCATTGGTATTCCACCGGTGTCGCTGGGTTGGGAAATGGTCTGCCCGGGGTAAACTCTCCAAATTGTCCGGAAGTTTGATCGGTTCACCATCTGAAACGGCATCACACGCATATCGGAAAGGGATGGGAAGAGAAGAAGAAGAGGAAAAATGCTCTGATTAAGATCGCGTTCAATCGATGCAATTGCAATGCTTTGCTGGCAATTTATTGTTGTTCGGGGAAGGGTCATATTTAATTAAATTGGATCCCGGTTTCTGTTTTTTTGGATTGTTGCTTGCGTTTCATTATTCTATGTGCAGTTGAGTTTGTGTTTATGAGATTTGTGTTTATAATATTTTGATTGTATGTTGTTTATTTAGAAAGACATGTTTTTCCCTATTCATCTAATGACATTCCTTGAGGCGTTGCTTTAATGAATTAATATACCTGATTTGCATGATAAAATCAAATTTCCTGCCACAACCAACACCTTCGCCGATCGCATTGAATGATGTATCACTTGGGCACTGCCCACCAAACCAAGAAACGAATAGAAAATACGAATGACAGCAAAGCGCTCAGCACGCGTCCATGTTTAGTTTCCGCATTTGCACACCTTGCGTAAGGCTCCGTTTGCCTTCGGTCCAGTGGTAATGGGGAAACGATAAAGCGAAATGTGTTTACGGCCGCACCAGCGGCTGCTAACGGTGAACCATTAGCTTTCATGCTCGTACAGCCACAATCGCTGCTCGGAAGCGAAAAACCGAAATAGAGCAGTTTGCCTTCGATTTCAGTCAGCCAGCTAAAACAGCTAATTTCCTCCCAGCCCTCCATCCGGCGTTGCTAACGAGGCCTAATCCACGGATCGTTAACAAATTTCCTTCCGCCCGGTGGAATGTTTCCGGCCGTTCCGGCGCCCTTGTGGTTGTTTTGCACCAGCACCTGCCTAAAACCCGATCGCTACCGGTCACTATCCACACCGAATGCCACCCCAAGATGCCTTAATCCGTTTTTATCAATAACATAATTTTATTTTGCCACTTCGTTTTCATTTCCTTGTCGGCGTGACACGTTCCAGACGGGGGAAACAACACCTGGAAGCTGATTGATGGGCCGTCCCACGCGGCAATGGTTTCAGCGCGACCTATTTCGAGACCACTCGTAGTGCATGTCAACTGTGTCACTGTGTCAACACTCTGCTGTGCAAGGCGCTGCTGGAGCGTGTCGACGTTGTTGGCCACTGTTTGGTCAGCGCAGGCTGCCCGCGAAGCGCTTGAGAACGAGCTTATAATTGATTATGATGTAACTCCGCTTGCGTTGTTGTGTTTTTGCTGGGAACTGGCAGGAATTCCGGGATCGTAATGTCACGTCACTGACACGAGCTTTCCCGGCCATGCTGACGGATATCTATGCAAATGAGCGGAAATTTAACGTCAACTTAAGTCAATGATTTTTTTAGGGTTGAACAGGGGTTTTACGTTAGGCGTTTTTGAGAACCTGAACAAAGGCTACTGCTTTATATGCTAGTTAGTTGCGAGGATGAGACTTAGATTTGAACAATTTTGTCTAGTGTGTGGAATTATACAACATATAATTATTTTGAAGTGTCTCTGTCTATAGTTTAAAGGATCTCTTTAAAATGATTATATTATCTTGAGAAGTAACTTGAACTCCACATTGCATCTTTCTATCGGATGAACGTCCTCCAGTTCCTTCCGCTCGAAGAAGCATAATTGAAAGGATCAATTTCACTGTCTTTTCCAGCACGTGCCAAGACCTGCAGCAAACTCTGCCCGGAAACTAGCAATCAGGCCCAAGCACTGAAGCTGTTCATTCCCTTTCCCAACCCAACCGCAAAGTGCGCTCGCCCCGGTCAATCGACCGACAATCACAAACAGTTGTAGTTGGATGCTGTAATTGTTGTGACAGACGCCCTGGCAAACGGTAAAACTTTGTCGTCGTCGGGTTGCTGTGGAGTTAACTCTTTTGCTTCCCTTCCAGCTTTGGAAACCGTCGGACTGGCGATGCTGCTGGTCGTGAAACTTCTCGCCAACATACCTTCAAGAATACAAAATGTAACGATTGCCGTTTTGGAGCGGGGCGACAACAACTTACACGAAAAAAAAACAGCTTGATCGTGCTCCGTTTTTTAGTTAAATGAGCTCAATTTAAACGACCACTTGAAAGTTCCTAGAAAATCTGGTACCATGAAGAGGAAGAAGAAGAAAAAAAACCGTTGTTGTAAAAACTTTTCAACCGCGAAAAGCGGAAAACTTCCGAAACCCCTCGACAGCCGCCGACAACGGTTCCGGGGTGTGACCAGTTTAAACTCGCGTTTACAAAGACGTCGTACAAGACAACCCTCAACCCATTCCTCCGCACCTGTGCCGTGTGACCTCGCTGCATCTTACTTTTTACACCACAACCCTCCCCCACACATACAATCCCACCGGACACATTTCATCCGATTGGCCGCCGAACGCCGTAGCGCAAAGCGAAAGATGACAAATTGATGGTCCCACCGAGCGAGTCACACCAGCGAGGGCAATATGCCACCCGTCGTTGGTTCCTGCACTTCCCCAACCCGGTGCAGAGGGTGGCCATACATTTTTAATGCATTCCCCAACGGTTGGAATCGGTACATTATGTTCGGTGTAGTTTTGTGAGCTTGCGAACTTCTGTCAGCGCTGGGAGTTTGCTTGGCTGGCGGCCGGAAGGGGCAAAAGTTGAAGCATTTTATTTCTATAGAACATTTTCTTACAACTTCTAATCCGGGGAAAGGGTTCGGGGTGATCCCGTGTAAACTCAAAAGGAGCGTTTTCTTCGTTTTTACTCCACCAGAGCTCGCTGTCTTTTAATCTTCCCCTTGGCCATCTGGTGGCTCATCTACGGGATGTCGTAGAATTCTTCAGGTATTGCCGTTTCTTTCGCTTCAGGCGTCCAGAATGTCAATGGAGTTTGAGATTCCCGCTAAACCTTTCTTTAATTTGTCCTTCCAAAGTGCTTTCCCCTACAGTACAACAGGCTTTTTGGTCTCACAAAAGAAAAGTTCAAATAACCACCAAAACAAAACATTACAAATTAGCCGGAAAAACTTATTATTATTTCATAATGACCCCACGCCAGCAAACCAGCACCACCGCCACCACGTAGGGTGATGATTTTTCGCGTGTTATTTTCCGCTGTTCTGTGTAAAATTTTCTTTCCACACTTTGGACATTGTATTTTTTTCGGGTTTTTTTTTTATTTCACCAGCTCCTTTCACAGGGTGCTTTTCCTTGGTGTGAAAACTTAACTCAAACCACCTCGCTCTGGTTTTTTTGCACCACCAAACGGCAACCGTATCCGTACCGGGGCGAATTAAAAACGACAAATGAAATGGCTTGGCCCGCTTATTAACCAGCAGAGCATGTTTACACAACATTAGCACCCGAAACTCGCGAACGGACCGGTCTCACGGGCCGTACGCTGGTCGATGGGGAGATAGTCCACCATCAACACCACCACCGTCGGGTTTGAAAGAACAGTTTAGTTTAGGCGTGAAATATGGCGGCTACTTTCGGTCACGAAACGAGCGAAACGAGCACCTGGATGTTGGTCACTTTTTTGTAGCCCTTTTTTGCAAGGAATGTATGTAACATAGGCTACACTTTGAATAGCAAATAGCGCTTGATTATGATTGTTCGAATTGGGTCCGCTTTCACGCAGAATAAAGGTCCTTTTTTGAGTTTGATTCCTCACATTTTTAAATAATAATTGTCCATTTTAAATTTAAAAGAAACAGTTACACTTTAATTTTACACGTAAACAGTCATTAGCGAGACGCTTCCCTACAAAGCTGTCCACTCATTAGCATCGCCACCCGTCCACAAAACGGTATTTATCGTGCCGAATTAAGCACGCGGTATATTTTCTTATTAAACACAAGCCTCCAGATCAACGCTCGGCGAATCTCTCCCACCGGGAAGCCACGACGCCACGTGTTCCTTTCCAGCAGTATGGCCAACAAGTCCGTTCACATATGTCGTCGCGTTACCGTTCGTGCACATCCACATACGATTCTGGCAAACTCTTTGGCGACAAGTGCAGCAGCAGCAACAAAAAATCCCTCCACCCGGTGCTACACAACACTTGCATCCGGACGCCCGGTACCCCGGTCCGGAAATATAAATTCCACCCACTCTGTGGCATACGAAGTGCCACCACATGGTTTAAAAACGTCCACTTGGAAGTGGCATTCGCGCTCATGCAAAAGGACGAATGCAAGAACTTTGCTTTGGCCCAGCGCACGCGGGAACGTACGGGAGGACATCTTTGGCGAAATTCTCCAGCCCGGGCAACAGTAGGACTACATTTGCAATGCTTCTATTTAGCTTTATTGTGCAGTTGGTGGATAGCTCTTTTTTGTGTGTCTGTGAGTGCAAAAAACTTCCTCTTACGTCCAACCGTTACGTGCGAACAAAACGCTTTAATGTCGTAAGGGAAGTGGCTGTGCTATGTTGTGTCGCGCACAATTTGTATGGCGACATGCACCTTCGAATCAAACATGGGACCTGCATATGTTGTAGGTTCAAACCGTTGGTATGGTTCTACGAATCGTATGTACGAGTGTGCCGATTGCTTGGTTTCGCTAAGCACAAATTCATTGGAATGTACAATTGCAGTAGTGGTAGTAGTGGAACGCTTTATGTGCAACACTTTAACATTGACGATGCGTTTCTGGCATTCGAGTTATTTTAGGCGTTTAATTGCTTCCCATACCAAAAAATCTTTTATAGTTCTAGGAACTTTTCTTTTGAAAACCATGATTTTATCGTAATTTCTTATGCCTTTCACTTTAAACTTCATAAAGATCTCCAAAAAGCTTCAAGAATCTTCAAGATTGTCAACAACCACTTCGTGAAGCCTCAATTTATCCTTTAACAACCTTGCTTTACATTGCATCGAACGGCATCCTCCATTGTGGGGAAGCAAACTGTGTATTCAAGTTGCAACTGCCAGCACTAAAAAAGGCCTCGAGGCTCCAACCGAGCACCCACTGCAAGGACTTTGGCAGAAATGTCGCACGGAATAAGGGACGACCCCTGGCACGTTATACATTTTCTCGCGTGGTGCTGGTGGTAGAGCACATTGTCCAAACCAAACCGAACACACTCACACTGTTTCCGCGCATGGTGTCAGTGTTGGCGGGAATTTGTAGATTGGATTCGGAACCCATTCGTTTACCCATGGGGGGCGGCGGTTCAAAATGGCGGTACGCCGAACCCATGTAACCGAACACAACCGGTTAAGACAAGGCTGCTAAACCTAAAAGGGTTTATACGAGGCAAAGCAAATGGAGGTCAGAATTTACTATTTCTAATTCCCATAATCGTAAAATATACACACTTGAGCGGAATAAATAATAGGCGATCGGGCGGGGCGAGGTTGCATGGGGCATGGGGCCTGAGCGACAGGGTTTATCCTGTCCGCGAGCCTACCGAACTAACAAATCGGCGTTTCGAAATCAAACGCGAGCTCGTTTCATTTGTGTGTGTGTCGGCCTTCTTTAGCCGAGAGTGTCCATGAAGAGAAATTATTATTCGATCCATTCTTCGACCTTGCTTGGGCGGCTGGGTTGGCTGGGACGCCAAGACGCTTCACAATTCGTATCCGAAACCGAGTGAGATACTTCCACTGTGTGCGTGGACGTGCAATGTATCGCTGGCGACACGGATGGCATTAGACTTGTAAATCTCTCACGCGCCGGTACGAAAAGTCGTCGATTTACAGGCTTTACTATTATTTTGCTTTTTCATTTTCACCCTATTGTCGCCTGCATTACAAAACGCCCCAAATTGGTCAAAGGACGAACTAGTTTTTTTTTTTTTGACGAGCACAGTAAATTTGCTCTCCAATGGTCCCAAGTTCCATTGCTTATTGCTTTACAGTGGAACGACAAGTAGAGTAGGCCTAAATACATCTGAAAGGCTACAATGAATTCTAAATTGAAGCCAGCTTGTACACACAAAACACAGCAAAAACGGCCCTCATTCGCAATTCGGTACGCTCTCGCTCTCTCGGTATTCTCCAGGCACAAGGCATGAAGATTGATTTAGAAATCCTGTCACCACCGGCTTCACTCCCAGATGGCTGCTGCTCTGAACAGAGCCCCACAACACCCTCAAGATTCTGACAAAGTTCTGTAAAGGGTGCCCAATGTGAATTCGGATGCCGTACGTGTACTTCGGACCAGCATTAACCAACAAGAATGGGTACTTTACGCTGGGATCGTGACACGATTGACGGATGCCTTCGCCCTTAACTAGTTCCGGATGAAATGGAGTGTTTACTTTTGGCGAAAGCAAATAAAAGCAAACGCAACGTACACACACAAACCTCCGCCTAATCTGTGAACTCATCCAGCAAATGGATGGTTGAACGCTGCTCGAATAAAAACAAACCCCGTGGCCCCGGGCCCTGATGATTTGGCACGGCATTCAAATCGTCCGTTCGCGAGCGTATGGTGACGGTAGTTGTACTGGTAACTGCCAGTGCCTATAAAATTAGCTACTGATACTGGCTGGCTCCTGCCTGCCCACCCTCAGCCTCACTGATATTATCCACTGCTCGCACATGCATTACCCTGATGAAATGAGTTTGCCCCCGAAAAACCAGCCACGAGCAGCTCTGCTTTCCCCGAAGTCGGCGCAAAAGTTTTGAGTTATTTCTAGTACATGAAAACGAGCTATGAAATGGAATTTTACGGCACTGTGTATGTCTGCTCCCTTACTTCACTTCCCACTAAACCCCTAGGTGGGGAATGTTTGCCACCACAATTAGCGGCATTTTATTGACAAGCGCGAGCCATTTTACTGCTAGACACTTTCGGATCGGTCCGGCTACCGCGCGGAGAAGGGCAAGCGTGAGGTTTGTTCCCACCCTTCACCCAGCGCCCCAGAAGAATCACTGAAGTCACCGTATCGCCCGACTTGCCATTTATTATGACCACATTTTGCATTACGACCCGCGGGTATGACGCGGGCGTTTATGGAAGCGTTTAAAACTTATGCTTCCCGTTCGGGAGGGCGGCAGGGAGCAGCCGGTGGACAAGAGAAAACAGATAAATGAAGAATAAAATGAAAATGGTACAACATGAACAGTAAACATGATCGTAAAACACAAACCGGTTTGGCACAAACGTGCGATGGAATGCGCGGGGCTGATTGTGCGCCACTGTTCGGGTTTATATGCGCGCGTTTTTTCCTGCCGAATTAGAACCGTCGCGTACTAGGTTTGCTTTTCCTTTTTTATGACTGTTGCTTTTCTGTTTTATTAAGCATTTTAAATAATCTCAACTGCTTTTGTTTGTTTTGGACACTCTTTCTGTTTGTTACAGATGTTGTTCATTGTGCAATTGACTTTTATCATTTCAATAGTTGGTTTTTTGTTTAGTATTTATACTTTTTTTGTTTTTTTTTTTCTTTCTTATTCTTAGTTACATTTTGGTTATTATTTCTCCAACTAGATTAATTTTCAAATAAGTTTTCACTCTATGTTTCATCATTTGTTACTTATTTATTTTTATTTTTCGAAATTGCTGTATGTGTAGGTGTAAAGTCAATCTTCTCAAGCCATTTTTGAGTGCCAAAACAATATCACTCACTCGTTCAATACCATTCAACAAGTAAAAAGCTGCAAGTTGAATGAACGATTGCTAACCAAAACCAACAAACAGTTGTAAATTCATTGCATTGCTAAATCCATAAAAAACGAACAAAACGATAACCAAACAAGAAAACAAAACGGAAGCGGAAATCTCATTCTCGGAATCTAACGCGTGCAGAGCCCCAACCCTTCGAGCTCTAATCGCTAACTGGGTACACGAAAAACGTGTTAAAAACTAATAAGACACATTTAATTCAACCACACGCCAGCGAATGGGACGAGCGAATCGAAGAGAGCGCACCCACACGCTCCCGCAACGTGCACAGTCAGTGTGTGCAGAGATTAATGGCTTTCGATTGTGAACTTTTACGACTTGATTCTAATTTTATTGCCCAAAATTATGGCCGCTTTTCTCCCTCCTTTTCGGCATAGGTCACAAACTTTCCAGGAACAATCCAGCATAACCGGGTGCCGCCTGTGTAGTAGATCATCAGTGTAAACATAAATATGCTTTCGGTTTTTGGGGTTTTTTTTTTGTGCAGGCCAAGCAATAAAAAATCATCTCCGGTTTAATGTACTTTCTACCGAGCATTTGATTTGCTGGGTGCCAAAAGTGTGCCATGGAGTGGGTTTGCTGTCTACTTTTCCCTTCCCGTTTCCTAAATTGATACTGAAGCCGAAAGAGGGGAAAATCCCTCACTTCAACATCATTGACACTCACTCGTAGTAAAGGGGTCGATTCTCCACCTGGATGCCGTTTAATTCTGCACCACGTACATAAAAAGAAGCCACAGAGGATAAAGCGGGGCTTATTAACCCAAAATGTCAGCAACCGAAACCCGACAAATCGGAAAATCGTGACCGGTAGCATTAAATTTATTAATTCCCCTATCCCTGTTGCAATGTGTCTTCCACCACCACCCACCCATGTAGTGGCCAAAAATTATGCCAATCTGTTTATCACTCCCCACCTCCCCCTCTCTTTCTCTCTCTGGCTGGCCGTCATAATGATTGGACGAACTTGTGCCTTCCTTCCCAGTGCGTTCGGTTGGATGGTTTGTGGCAGTTTGTCAAACCAATGGCGTCATTAGACCATTTCGTCGCAGCAACCATTTGCAGTGCGGGGTTTCGGTGGTGGTACCCGTAGTATCTCTCGCGGTCACTCCCCTCCTCCCCTCCTACAAAGACTCATATCACCGGGTGACGATCGATCCTCAATGTCGTGAGAGTGCGTGAACGGGTCATAATTTTTACATTTATTGCCTCTTCCACGAGCAGCGCGTAAATCTCACCACACGACGAGTGATTGACTTCAGCGGGCAAAGGCGTTAAGGAGCAACGCAAATCCTTCATAACTTTCACCTTTCTTGCCAGCATATCTGCCACACCAGTGCATGTACTTTAGCACCCTTCGCAAAGTCTTAGCCTACGACTTAAAGGCACTAAACCGTGGTGCGAACTACAGATAGGAGAAAACGAGCCCCCGGCCTGGCAGGGAAAAAAGCCATTCCTCCTCACAAGAGCATCATTAATTAAGGTCGTTTAGAGCGAACAAAATAAAAAAAAAAAAAACAAAACACCTCCAATAGTGCTAGCGCTAGCTATCTGATTGCCCTGTCGCGAGCGAGCGACTGGACCCGCCGCGAGACAGCTGCTCGTTGTTAATGGGGAATATAAAATCGGACGACGGGTCTCCCACCCAAACTGCGGGGCCCGTCCTTCTGAGACAAAACAAGTACCGATGGGTACTACTGCCGGTGGGGAACGGTAAGGGGACGGCTTTTCATTTGGAAAATAAAACGAAACGAAAACTAAAAATGGACTCACATTCATATGAAAAAAGGCCAAGCCCCCTGCGAAACCCTCCCACCCGCTGTTCGGCTTGGTTCGTGCGAGTCCTGCGCCCCGCGTTAAGCACCATGGTCAACTATAACAGATTACTGTTCTGCATGTAAGAAATGCCATAATTTATAGGCGATGATTTATGCTACTCGCGGTCGTAAATCCGAGTTCCGAGCTCTCTTTCTCTCCCCCCCCCCCCCCCTTGCACCCATACGGTTGCATGGTTGCCGGTCGCAAGCAAACGGTCGCAAGAGCTCGCGTAAAATTAGGAAGCGCCTTTACGAGCGGTCTACCCTTACACGCCTTGCGTGTCCTTTCTTCCTTCCGGTGCCCCTTGCCCCTCGGGGGTATGTGAGCTGTTTATGAAAGTAAAAAAAAAACCCGTGCCACACAAACAAAATAAGCAGCAAAGCCCAAAGCAGCTCGGGAGGGTCGTAAATGTGTGAGCAGTTTGTGTGTAATGAAAATAAAAACCCAACGGAAGGTCAATTTTGTACCCACTTTTAATTGATAAGACATCGTAAAATAATTGAATTAGAGCACGAGCTGTGTGGAACGCACCGTTGAACTCTGAAGATCGATAAAGACGAGAGAGCGATGAAAGCGGCTGGTGGAAAAGGCTGAAGATCGGTGGTTTGATTATTTTTGGGTGGCCTAAGTCATTGCCACATAAAGCACCAGCATTATTATCAAAAGGATACTAAACTATGATGAGGTAGTTTTTCAGCTTTTTATTCTATAGTGAACGTTAGACAATTGTTCAATAAAATGGAATTGAATGCTCTTCTATTATATACATTATTATTGTGTTTAGATACATTTCGAAATTCGAAATGAAATAGATCTTATTTTAGACGATTGCCATCAACTTGATTGATTGGAATGATACGTCACGACCTGCATCAACACTTCCTATCAACAAATCAACTACTATTACTAGCTATTACAATTTACTAACTTTTTCTTAACTTATCTTACGTCATAAGCCTCTTGCAAAGCTCCAAACATTTTTTTTAGTTTTTTCATCATTTTTTCACACTATCAACAATTCATCGAACCAAAACAAACCATTTCCTAACATTTTTGTTGTTGCTGTTATTCCAACATCTTCCTGTTGCATCCAGAAAGTCCCTGTCACGCGCAACCACAGACAATGTTGCCAAACGGATGTCCTTTCCTCACTGGGAGCCCGCTCGCTACACAAAACGCCGTAAAATTAGCTGTTTGCTCTTCACCCATCATTAGCAACCCATCATTAGCACCAGTGCGCGCTGTTACCAAAGGACTCTCTCCCTCTCCTCTCTTCGTGTTTGTCATTTCGTTTCGTGTTACGCCAGCCAACTGGCGATGAAGTACTCGCCGAATTGCCCGATCGGAACGTACCCGGAAAATGCATGACGCCGAATACCTTACGTGGGGACTACCTTTCCTTCCTTCCTTCCCACTTGAGCTGGTGGCTAATTTTCCTAACCAAACAAAGAAAACCCCACCATTGACTTTCGATCGGCAGCAGAAACGCGGTGCACCGGTGTTTGAAGCGAGGAAGAAGTATCGGGAGCAAACAACGGGTATTGGTGTGTTTCCCCATTCCCATTCCGTGCCGTTTGAGCATTTGCACTCCTGCTATTGCTACCTCTCTTTCTCTCTCTCCTTCCACCCTTTCTTTCCTCCTTTCTCTCGGTTTGCGGCCCGATCCACGGGCTTTAAAACTTGCATGCTAAAATTCTATCATAAACAATTTTAATTTGTATACATTATCATATTCAAATAAAAATGCTATTAACTTCCTTGCTTGCACCGCGCCGATACCGCTCCTTCCATCGCTTTCGCTTTAAACACATACACTCACACACATATACAGACAAGAGGTTCGTGATTGTAGAGTTTCTGCCTTTTTTCCTGCCTCCACATCGCTCCAATCACACTCCCAGCGGGGTCCTTGTTGGGTGATTTTTTTTATTCATCGTCCTTATTCACCCCGCAGTGAGCAAATGCTCTATCCACACACTCACAGACACACATACGCTTAAGGCAGACAAAAAACAACAAAAAAAAACAAACGAAAACTGAAAACTAAAGAACTCAATTTTAATGATAAAAGTTGATTTTGCCATTGCTTTGAGGAGAAGTTTTGTTTTGTAATAGTTCAAAGGTGGTTTTCTAGGTTGAATAATTCCTCTACCACGCTCCTTGTATAGTATGTGGAGAAGGAGCGGCTTTTTTATCCAAGATCTGTTCAAAACATTGTGTTGAAACTCTTTCGCTCAACAGAAAACAAAGCTCACCAAACTGCTACAAACTAATTTGGAATAACTTTTTTTTACACAGTTGTTCCTTCCTTTTCATCCCTTTCAAACACCGCTGTGTCTGAGTGGGTGGGCAGTAACGGCGCTAGGCGGTCATAGTTTTGCACTTCCGGACTTTGTCATTTCCCATTACAAAAACACCTCCACGCTGCGTAAGGGACACACCGGGCCGGTGTCGAGAGCCTTTGACACGGCGTAATTGATGGTAGTTTAATGCTAATTAAGTTATCAGCAACTGCCACACCACCCTTGTGCGCTGGTGGCAAATTTTTGAAAACAAAACAAACGGTTTTTTTTTAATTTTCCAATTCCAAAGGGGACCGTTTGCAACTGTCGGGTGGCGTGAAAAGGTGGATTCTATTTTTTGTGTGTGTTTTGTTAATTTCCCTCTCCGGGGCTACACACATTTTTTACTCTTCTAATGTGTGTCACGCTTCAAGCACTGTGATCTGTGTGCAAGGACACACAGACAAACACACAGGCACATACATTCAATTCCCATTCGACTTTAATTGGCTAGCTCTGCTCGGTGCTAATGATTTGATTTATTTTTATAATAAATTCAACAATTAATCCACCGATCGTTTATAACAATTTAAAGTCCGTCAATAATTTACGCAATTTGTGTATCGCACGCTCAATTGCACTGCGGGACCCTGGAAGGGAGAAGGATGGTACGGAAAAGGAAAGAGTGAATAAAAAACAGTAATGGAAAATGCACCTCCCGGAACCTTTCCACATCTCGTGTATTTGCTGTCCATCAGTACAATTGTGATTCTGCTTCACTCACTGTTCGAGCTTCAAACATCCGTGCACTTATTATTCCGCTCACGATCAATCACGGACGAAGCGCGGATGAACAGGAAGTCCATTAACACACATTTACCCCAGCGCACTTTGTTAATTGAATATTTTTAGGATGAATACTTTAATTTAACGTACACACGGTATGTCGTCAGGATCCGTTTATTCTCTATCTCTCTATCTCTTCCTGAGCATTGTTGCATCTCCTGATGCAGGATGCATTTGTTGCCCGCTGGAAGGGCGGGAGAAAATTGGCTCCGTTTTCACTGAAATGGGCATTATTTAATATCAGTTGTTTCGATGTTTCCCCTTTTTATTCATCACGTTTTTTTTAAATCCACAGCTTTTTCCCCCTCTCGACTCATCTTTATTTGCAAAAATACTTTTTTGTGTGTTTCGCTTTTGCTTCCAACACCATCTATCTCGCACCATTTCAACGCGAGCTATTATTTTCCTGTTGGCAGCTTCAGCCTTTTTGCAAAGGGACAAACTCGCGAGCGACGCGATTTATACTGACCGTGTGTGTACGTGTCGCGCGCCCGCCTGCATATTAATGCTACTTTAATATGAAATTATACGAACCGTATCATTTACTTTAATTACAGAATAATTAAATTGTAGCTCCCCCCCTCGAAATGCTGCTTATTACTCGCGCCTGACAGCTCGCGTTAAGCTTTTTGTGTCGCACGGCTGAGCGTGTCTGTGTGTGTGAGTGTGTGTCCGTGGCACATACGGTTTCGTTTTCCCGGACGGAAAGGCAGTCGATGGAACGCATCCAGCATCCAACAACGGTTCGTTGCTGCATCCCGTGAAAGCGGCAACACAAATTTGAGATGCAACAACGGAACGGCACGATTAAAATAACAAAATGAGGTGAAACAAGAAACAACAACACTGTGTGCTTGCCACAATTTTCCCATTTCGTTTGGGAAACCAAAAATCCAAATGTGTCCGGGCCAAGGATCGTGATTCGGAGATAAGTGTTAACTGTTGTCTCCTTCCTCCCCACTTCCCAATTGTTCACATCTGTTTATGCCGGTCGGGGCTTATTCTCGGCGTATCATTTCGGTGACGGGCTGCTGTTTGGGAGATTTTCAATTTAAATTTATGAATTGTTTTAATAAGCCCACGGACAATGTGCGTTCGGTCTTGTTTCGGTAGGAATGGGTAGCTCCGCTTGCCATAAACACCGTTTGATTCAAAATGGTTGACATTTGGGCAAGTTATCGGAGTGTTAAATGTAGTGTTAAGGAAGGCTTTCGGACAAATCCTTTCAATTTAATTGAAGTATTACTTGGAATTATAGTTTCATTTGAAGCGCTTAATACAAAAATCTTTCTCGCTATTGCTTACTTGTTGTTCCCACAGTCATACATCAAACTCCATCGTCCAAGTCCATACATTCCAAATGCCAGGGAAAGGAATTCAACAGGAACAGCATAGCAAACGCTCACTAATGCAATACCTCCCGACAGAGACCCATCGATCACCAATTTTCCCCGAAAACAAACTCAACCATAGAGCATTCATACCGGTGCTAGTTTCCACGACCCGAACTCGCTAGACGAACCGTTCCAAAAGTAACAATTTTGGAGAGCCGAACCTGGCCAGGAAATGTACTGTTAAACTGTTATTTATTTATACCCAAATTTATACACACACCGTATCTCTCTTTCTCTCTCGAGCTTCTCGAGCTGAAGAGTTCAGAACCTAAACGGCCATGCAAACCGGGAACGTGACCCAAGCGTCGACTGAACGTCAAAAGACGACGAATGGACCGTTTGCCCCATGTTTGGGTGCCGGTTTCAAATAAATAATTCAAATTTGATTATGCTCATAATTACATTGCTTTAACGGCCAAAGGGGGGTGGTTGTGCTGTATCGTGCAACTGAGCTGCCTTGTAGCAGCCTGTGCAGGAAGGAGGGAAGGTAAACATCAACCGGTGGTAGTGAAGTTGCAACTCGTTTGCTTTGCATTTTTCTTCAAAACAAAAAACAGCGGCATTTTCTCAAGCCTTTTTATTCAAAACGTCTCGAAGTATTTTCCTTTGTTTCCTTTCTTTGGGGGGAGAAGATAATTGAATTTAAATCGTCCTACCATGCAAAACCGACCGATCGCTGGACGGTGATAAGTGACGGTTTGTGTGCAATTTGCAGAACGAGATGCACTTCATAAATCAAACACCGGAAAATTCGGGGCAAGAACGTCCAACACGTTGCTGACAATGCTGAAGGAAGTGTTTGGAGGGAAGAGTAAAAAAAATGGTGAGCAATTTATTTTATTTCAGGCAGCAAGGTTTTCCTTTCCTATTTCCCCTCGTGCCCATAGAGATGAACCTTGACAATTGGCAGAACATGTCGCTGACAGGTTGGGAATCGCGATGGATGATAAACACACCTGCCGAACGGGGCACGACAGCGAACGGCAGGATTGTGTTGAATGATGAAGGTATTTGATCGATTAGGCTAAAGGTCGGTTGACACTGCACAGAAATAAGGGGCGCTGGCTCGATTCCCTGTTGAGCTTCACAATGACGAATCTGTTACATACAGAGGTTAGCGGGAAAGCAAAACTTGCAGCATGAAAAAGTAATCGTTTGCAAATGTTGTAGCATATTAAATTCGTTTTAAAAAAAAGACCTTTTACACTAAACTTAAATACCAAACCGACTTTTCGGTTACTTATTAATCCTTTGCACTAGCTTCTCGCAGACGCTTTGAATAAATTTCCAATAAATCACCCTCACAACCGCGCGGACCTTTTCGGGGCAAACTTTTGTGAGCAATATTCGCGAAAAGCCGCCCGTCGCCCGTGGCAAACCTCTTTCACGCCGCCTCCGACGTGACAGCCGTTCGACGACCGAGCACAACTTTTACGCTTCCCTGTACCGACGGCGAACGAACATCGCCCGGATGGTCCGATGTGTGAAAAATATTTTAAACGTGCACTCAAATTATAGAAAATAAATCATCACCGCCCTTGCCGAAAAATCTGTACCGGACAGGGAGCGGAGCCGCTTCGGTTGCGCTGTTCTGCTTCTGCTTTTGGTATGTTTTGGCATTTTCCCGTGGTACATTTTAGACAAGAACACGGCAAGAGATAGAGAGGCCAAGCGAAAGCAAGGGCCCCTAAACTTAGAAGGTTCCGACATCGACAGCCACAGTTCTCGGTACTCGATTGGGGAGCAAGACGGCGTGGGGTTTCGGCGGAGAGTTGCCCCTACGACTCGATTGCAAATTGAGGCTTTTCGATGCACTCGCTGCACAGAGAGTGCCAGAGTTTGAGGAGATTAGCAAACTCCCGGTCGATCGATCGTGGTTGTCTGCACCTGATAGCAAAATGCATCCAAACAGGGGGACCCAGTCTTGATGGCAGCTCGCCGGGCGTACTTTTCATTCACGCACGTCACGCACGGCATCGAGGAAAAATTAGCTAAAAATATGTATTTTGTGTGCTGGTGAAGGAATCGGCCACGTCAGTCAATCGTCAATCGAACAGCTCTCCGTTCGAAACGGCAAAGGGGAACCATTTCTCAATGGCAAAAATCCCAACCTTCCACACATACACACAAAGGCGTGGTTGATTTTTTGACAATAAAATAATCCTTCTTCCGGGGCAAACAAAACCATTTAGCTCTTATAAAAAAAAAACAAACACAAACACACTATATCTAATGCATTTGACAACTTAAAAGAAAAGGTGTGCGTTTGAAATCGGTGCCAACGGTGCCTACGCAGGTGCCTACACCACGGAAAGGGCGCGCTCGTTTGAAGCGTTTTATTTATGGCTTAGTGCACAAATCACTTCCAAACAGGGTATCACCCGTTTTCTGGTTGAGGTTTAACCTTCTTTTTTTGAATTCTAATCACCTCGCAGTATCATGTGCCTTTTTGGCACGACTAAATGGCGCGCTTGCTACCGTTTGAACGATTTAATGTTGGAGATTTATGTACATTCTTTTCACCCTGTCACGGGGGTACTGACGTTCAATAGTTTTGATGATGGGCAGATAGTGAAGAGTGAATGGTGGTGAAATGGCGATTCGTTTCAAGAAGGTTCATAGCATCATCATGCCTTTTGCAATGTGTTTTTCTCCGTGCAATAAATACAAACGGAACTTCCAATTAATAGTACAAGTCACATCACAATGCGTCAAAGATGTAACGTAAGTGATGTGCGTAGAAAACGTGAAACAACGATAAAAGAAACATCATTCCATATGAAACTGTTTGCAATAAAGCAACATTCTATCGGCCGTTATACGTCGGAAGAGTACCGCTCTAACGTATCAATTCACTATTCAGTGCACGGTGTGACCAATTTGTGGTTAATATTCACGCGATATGCTTCCCTATCACGAGCGGTACACGCTCTGGCCAAGCATTTCTGAGCGCTTGATCGAAGCAAACCGCATCACCGCATAAACAGCCGATGAACGGAGGGGGGACGCTTCATTACGATCCGATCGCTAAATCAGGTTAGAGCAATGTTGGGTGTATTTTTTTTATTAGTGCGAGTGTCATTAATGGTGACGTTTTTGTGCACAAACAAATTACACGCCGTCCGTTTCCGATGACCCCGCGGCAGGCAAAGCCATTCCCAGACAGGGAAGCGCTTAATGTTACAGAGCATGAAGAGAGAGGGAAGAAAAAAACAATAACCAGCTAATAGTAAAAAAATGGATAATGGACAATAAAACCGTCCCCTCCCGTTTCGCTAGACGAATGCGTTATTCATGCCAATCATTCACTTCGGTAGAAGGTAAAAGCGGGATCAAACGCGGGAAAACCGCAACCGAGCGAAAGACAGTTAGTGGTGAAAGTGAAAATATAAAGAAACTGATGTGCGATTCACAAATCACAAAGCGCTTTCGAAGCCCTTGAGACGGGGCAGAAGCGAAGTAATTTCCAGCTCCAACCATAAAAAAGAACTCCCCCGCGTAACGATTACTGCCAATGGGTGCGAGTGAAGTTTTTTTTCTCTCTCTCACTCCTTCCCAGACTATCTTTACTATCGCCAACACCTTTGTGGATGCATTCGGCCCTATCCTTTCTTCCCAAAACAGGGTTATTTCTTTTTGTTTTCTTTTTTTTTTGTTTGGTTCACTGAACAAACAAAGCCTCCGATGACAGTTTCAATTATCCGAACAATTAATTTGCTGTCGTAAACATAAAAAAGAAATTATGTTTATTTTATGCTCCGGTAATGTAGTACTACCTTTTTATGCTTCATTACTTTCCCTTTTTTTATTTGGGTGGTAAAGCGCCCGCAGTAGGTTCTGCCGCCGCCGAGTGAGATTGAGAATCGTTAACGAACCTCTTCCCCTCCCTTCTTACCCCCTGTAAGGTTAATACGACTCTGAAATAAGTGGTACTTAAATTGTTTGATGATCAACTTATCGTACACAACAATCGAACAATCGTTATAAAAGAAAATTATTGCTTCCTACACATATTTTACTTTATGAGTAAAATAATTATTTAATAAGTAATTAACTTTAGTTAAAATCTCCGGAGAGGTTGTCTTTAGAGTCAAAAAATGTAAATTAAACGTATTAGTAGCTAAAAAAAAGAACATTTTTTGTCATAACACCTTTTACGATGAAACTTACTCACTAACAACACGTTTTATTAAACAAATCAGCATAAACACATATTCCAAATGTACGAAGCAAAAGAACTCAACTCACACAAAATTGAAATTAGGACCAATGATAAGCTTAAAACTCTCCCTTTTCTAGGTCAGAGCAATGAACTATACTTACAGAATGAATAACATTACATCAAACATCAAGTCGAACCATGTTTTCAAACTTTCCCAAAAAACGATTTACATCGGCTCGGCAACAATTCGTCATTCGTTCGTTAACGGAAGCGTTCTTGCTCGGCTCTGACAAATGACAACAGTACACACAGAACCAGAACACAGAAAACAAGCTCCAAAAACAGCATAAAACATGTTCACACACACACACACAGCGATGAATCAACTAAACTGAGATGCCCAGTTGCGAGCTGAGCTCCATCCATCAGGGCGCGATGGAAAACATCGCTCCAAATGCAAAGCATAATCACTCGTTCATCAGCGCACACAAACGGTGGCGCGAACAGCGCTCAAAACATGTTTCACGAGCTTGTTAATTTATTGGTGCCAAAAAAATACATCCAAAACAACAACAACAACAACAACAAGACACCTTTTGCATGACTTCCCGTTGGCTAGCGTCGTCCTTGCTAAATAGGGAAACCATTCGCAGCGGTGTGTAATCAAATGCAAGGATATATAATTTATTTCTGCCCAAAATAGCAGTGCTCTCACGACGAAAATGGCTTTCGGGTTGGTTTTCGCGATCGAACCATTCTCAACGGGTACGATCTGAAGTAGCAGGAATGGGAAAGAAAAACAGGCCTTTTAACACCACCGTGTTTGTTTGAGGTGTTTTTTGGGTGGTTGTTTCTTACACAAGCAAACACGCACACCACTATTTACACTGTTTGGTGAAAGATTTCGCCACCAGTCGTCAACCACTTCTCGCTTAGCCGGGCCCCGGATATTTGCCATAATTTGCCACTACCGGCTTCCTTCGGAAGTCCGACCGGCCCATCCAAACTGGTCGCTTCCGGGGTGAAAGGAAGTGAGAGTGGCCCAGGTTTCTAATGATATCTATTTAACATAATGTTTAGAAGCTTTTTATTCATGAACTGTCCGCGGTCCGGTTAGTTAGGCGAACATTTTTCGGCACTCGCGCTGGGCGGTTTCCTTCCCCCAAAACTTTTTGGTCCCTCCTTTTTAAGTGACCAGAGGGATATTTAGTAACCTTCCACCATATTTTCGGGTGTTCTTTGTTCACACCAAAAAGGCCACTATTTTTTTTTTTTTTTTGGTGTCCTGACAAATCGCGACCAACTTGCCGTGGCAGGGGTTTCCTCTGTTGCTTTTCAACCCGTTCCAGCTGACTGACCACTGGTGCTGGTAAAATGCAATTATTCTGTAATTTGAGACACCCAAAACGCCGTACGAGTCTTTGCATGGTGTTGCTTTTACCGAAACGATAGTTTTGTAAATTCGAAAAAAACGCGAATTCAAATAGAACAACACGTGCAGTGGAAAAAAGCAAGCTAGAATTTCAATTTTCGGGACTTTCGTGCTTCCGGGGCTGGTCAGAAATTCGCTTATTTGACCACAGTAGCGTTCCCCAAACACAAAACAAAACCCAGCACCATAAATTTCTTCACCTCCGGGCGGGAATGCTGCCATCGATATGCAACTTTCCGCTTCTTTGCATTGTTGTCTTCTCTCTTTTTTGCTACAAACTTCACCACGACTATTACTTTTCCCCTGCTTTATATTCATTTGACTTTCTTTCGTTTTATGCAGAGCTTTTTTGGGACGTTGTTTCTGTTTCAATTTCAATTGCATCCTTCCGTTGGTGGGTCTATATCTATCACTTCCGAAATGCCTCGTCCCGGGTTGTCTCGGCAAGCCGGTTTTCCTTTGCCAGCGCGGTCCAATTATTTTGATTTATCCGTAAGTACATCGCACCACCGCAGGACGCTGTGATATTTATTTATTGAGTGCAACTTTACTACTGGCCTGGCCATCGCACGGTGATGGACGAAGGGACAGTTCGGATAAATTATCACACCCAGCAGCGAGAAGCGTATTTATGTCTCACTCTCACTCTCTCTCTCTCTCTCTCTCTCTCTCTCTCTCTCTCTCTATCTCTCTTTCTCTCTCTCTCTCTTTTCCTTGTGCAAATAAAGCATTTCCCTTATGATGGAAAGACGTGCAAGAAAAGGTGCCGTCCATACATTTTATCCTGTACTGTACTGTTAACCGTTTCCGTTCTTATCCTGCTAAGGGTGGTGCCACTATTTTTGGTTCAGTAATTATCCTAAAGATAGGTTTTTATTTCCATTCTATGCACATTTGCATAAACTCCACTTGTTGAAAATAATTCATCCGTTCCATTCCTCTACATCCCTTGAGGAAAACAAAATACCATTTTCCCCCAATACGGGGAATTCAAAGGGAAAGAACGATTACCACAAAAACTAAAAGAAAAAAAACACCTCCAAAAAGCAATAATCCAAACCGGTAAGTAAAGAGTCAAAGCGGTATGCAAATTAACCACCGAAAATTTTTCAACAGCTTTCCACGCGCGCGAAAAACGGAAAGCCAAATACACACACACACACACATACAAATAACCCTCACGACCATCAGGGCCAAGTCTTTCATCTGTACGAGGAAGAACGAACGCTCCAGGGATCTAGTAAGTGTGTCCCGTAGACTTCCCGTGGCTTCCGTTCCGTTGGTGGAGTGAGCACCAATTTACTTCCTCGATATTCGACATTTTGTTCATTCTTTATTCCTGTAAACCCTTTTTCCGCCGCCCCCGTTAAAAGCCATACCCCTGCTCTGCACTGGTCACTGTTGAAGGTCTATCCTCACCACCAAAGCTAAACAAAACAAAAAAAAAACACCTACAAACAACAGTCAACAGTCATTGCTTACAACGGGGTGAAATGTTTTTTTCCTTCCTTCCTCGTTCGTGTAATCCTGTGTGTTTCTGAGGTTCAATTCTTTTTTGCCTCCTCCACGGCTTCCGGCCGGCATCTTTCCAAATCCCGAAAACGACTACCAAGTGCACGAGAATGCAAATAAATAAAGGTGCTAACAGCCCGTCCTGACCGGAAAGTGGAGTTTACACCATCCACAAAACGCTACATCGGCCTGTCCTCGCTAGCTCGGTTGTAGGCCCATTATGGGTCTTACAGGTCCGGAGGAAAGGTGTCCCCCGAACGGAAGCATTATGGGAGCGTGTCACACCATTCTTCCTTTCCAGCTGGGAAGGGTGTCCGGGTTTGGGACACAACAGATACTTCACACCGATGGCACACCGTCCTGAACGGAGAGAAAAAACAAAGCAAGTCCCGTCCACTGAAGTTGAATATTTATTCAAAAGGTCATACTTCCGCTTTCACGTGTAAAGCGGTGCGAGGACTGGGAATCGGGTATCAGGCTTTTTTGCACTGTGTCTTCCTTGCTAGGTCCTTCTCCGTAGATCGTTTGTTTACAGATGACCTAAGCTTGGAGCCGTCGACGTCGTCAACTGCCTCTCGAACGCGTGCGTGTGTATAACGACAATTCGAAACTCCCAACCCTTACTCCTGTGCTGCATGCTCCGACCGGACTGACTATTTGCTTTGTACCGATTTTGAATTTTTTTATTTTCAATTTTTCTTCCCTCCTCCCCGCACTTACACAGTACGATTTGTGAAAGTGTTTACAACATCTAAAGAACACCCGGAAGCACATTTACAACAATGCCCGGGAGAGGAAAAAAATCTCAACGCAGGCCACACGTCCCCGTTTGCGCGCCTTCCTTCAAAGGTTGCCGCTGCCGGTGTCAACGTGTTCTATCTGGATTTTTCCTCCCGTAGCGCTTCCCTTTTAAACCTCCCGCACCAAACAAGCGGTAAAGTCCGAGTGCATATATTTATTGGCACCAAAACAAACCCGGTTCGGTCCGGCATTCCTGCTTGCTTGCTGCTGCTGTCGTCCGACTTGAATATCAAACACGCGGGGATGGGGAAGGTAGTTAAGACGGGTAGCATATTTTTCCTTTTCATTTGCATGTCATTTAGCAATCGCTCTTGAAGCGTACATATCAAGTTTGCATGGGAGGTCATCCTTTTCCTGGGATTTTTAGCTTCTCTTTTTTCGGTTTTGCTTTAGACAGCACACACATTCACATATCTTTGCGGAAAGGTTCGTGCGTGAATGGTGCAAATTAGCATGTATCACACGGTAAAGTGAGCGACACTTGTGTGCTGAAAGTGGCCCCCCGGATAGTCAAGTGGCTGATGTGTGTCCTACATGGCTTTTTATGGCGGATAAATTGATGTTATTGCTCTGTGTTACGAGAGGCTACGAGAAGGGGTTTTTGACAACGGACTACTATTACTACTACTTGCGTTAGGTGCACAAAGAGCTGTGTTGAACGTCAGAGTCCTTCGATCGTTTCACATACCTGCAGACAAGAAGAGAAAATAAACGGAAATATATAATAAAATTCATTGAATTAAATGATTACGTATACAATAATAAAAAATAACGTTATTTTGCATACAAATAAAGCTAGTTGAAATACAAATTTGTTCAAAAATATGGACGACAATTTAAGCAAAAGCAATAAGCAAAAGTTATACAACTCCAGCTGAGTGGTGCTTGTCTCTGTACTAAAACAAATCAGGACGACACTCAGCTGGGTCACTGTAATCCCATGTGTAACGCAAAACAAAACACTAAACCCCGATGACCTCGCACACAACGTGCGCATTGGTGTTGCAAATCAAATTTATCACCTAAACTGCCCACAAATAGATAGGTGAGATTAATTTATAGCCTAGGCAATAATTTTTCAAATCACACCAACGGTTAACCGCCCAAAAGCGGACGAAGCACGCAAACCACCGGGAGCCAGTGGGAGAAGGTGGTGTGGGAAGGACGGTTCCGCTTCCATGTACGGTTTTTTTTTTGCTTCCATGTGCGGATTTTTTTTTTTCAAACCTTTTCCGTAACATTTACCGTCACATAATCCAAGGGTGTTTGGCGTGTAGGTTTCCACTTTCACGCCCCCTGCAGTTTCAAAAGAATCTACACGATTACTTTAAGTTCTATAAAAAAGCAATACAGCCCTACTTGCCCATTGTAGTAAACAAAAGCTCGTTTGCGAAATGGAGCCAAACGAACCGGGGTTCAGTTTTATTTTCACTTTGCTGCACAGCTCCAGAAAACCCCCTAAGCAAATGCTTGTCCACAATTCGAATCGGTTTCCAATTATCCGTCGATGGAGCACCATTAGAAAGTGCAGCCCGTTTTCCAGCTGGTTTCACTCAAACCCCGAACCGATTGGGACACCTTCAATAAAATGTAGCAACACGAGGTTTCGGCCAACGTTTCGGTGCTGAACTCTGCATCCAGGTGCGCCAGTTCAACCACACCGAAACGGGGGGGGGGGGGTTTAGGCAGCGTAGCCTGGGAACAGAAAGTGTTATGCCGGGGAGGGAGGTGAAATAAATAATCAAACGGGCCGCTGGAATTGCTTTCCGATAAATTGGCTTTTTCTCGTTATAAATATTCCACACGCGCGAGAGCCACACACCGACACGCACGCATACTCCTGCAGAGGGTGAAGTGGTGCCGATTTGGGTGCAGCGGGACGCCCGGCTCGAATGTGTCGAAAAATTCAAAAACCACCCCAACCACCAATAGCGCTCTTGCGAGCGTTTGCAGTGATTCGCATCAGCTTGTGGCCGCGGTGACAAAGTGCCACCCGTAAGCATGCCATGTGCCGGGGTGCTTGCCGCCCCAAAACCCGGAACACACCCTGATGAAGGCCAGACCAACCGCCTTTTGCACGAAACCGCCTCCCGGTGCATCTCGAACGCTGTTGCGTGGGTCACAGCACTCGCACAAACACGCGCACACACACACGGGCAGTGCAAATTAATCATTTTCATAATTCAATGCTGATTACATCTATTCATTTTAATAACTCATCCCGTGCCATCGAATGCCGGGGCAGTCTTTGGGGTAGCCATTATTTGCAGCC
>AXCO02002514.1:0-27571 GCA_000473525.2 Anopheles melas | reverse complement strand
TGTGTGTGTGTGAGTGTACGTGAGTCAACCGAAATTGTTATTCGTCTTCGGTTCCCACAAACCTTCGGCGCGTAAGTTTGATTATGGCCAAGAGCACCGATCCGAAAGAGCAAACAGAATAAATCTTCCTTTTCTGCGCAGTCCTGCCATGGACCCCGCGGTGTGCACCCCTCTCCCATACTAGCTACATACTAACGAACTCGGTACACACAAGGGGAGCGACTAATACTAATTTTACTGATTCACACATTTTTCACGCATTCGTTGCGGCGTACTGCTCCCCACGGCAAGGGCAAAGATAAGAGGGAATATAAACTACGCTTTCGTGGTGCCTGTTTTTGGTGCTGGCGGTGGTGCAGCTGGGGAATGTCTCTTGGCCAGGCACGTTTCATTGGCTGTGCGCCGTAATCGTTAGATGGCAGCTTCATACAGCTGCGGCTGCCGGACACCTCATCGCCCGAGCTTATCGTTGATGGTTTGCCCGGAAGCAATAAATATTCTATTGGCGGATGGGTTACAAATAATGGGTTTTAATGCGCAGAAACTGAGCAACAATTTGCCAGTGTCCATAAAATTATGTTATTAAAAATCGAACAACTACAGCAGCATAAAGCATTGCGGCGGGAAATGCTCTTTTCCGGGAAACATTGTTCGATGTATTTTCATTGCACGAAACAGAGGTAAAGTGAAAACAAAAAAAAATCCTCAGTAGTAATACCACCAATACTGGGGAAGAAATCGAATCAGCGATAAGGCACACACGAAATGAGAAAACTTTCCCGACATTATATACACTTTATTTACCTTTCCTTCCGTTTTTTTTTTGTCCTAAATAGAGTGAACTTTCTGTATCGCTACATCGTTTTGGTCAGCAACGAGCATCGATCGCTTTCGGTTACTGTTGCAAACACTTTTCACTCTTCCTTTTAATGTAAATCTTTCTTTCAAACCAAAAATGTGAAACATATCAAACGATAGGGCAGGGTTTGACAGGTTGTGTCAGGTTAGATTGAGTTCTTGTGGAGTGGAATGGAAATATTTTAAATCTCCCGCTTTACAATGGCTGATAGTTGCCGTACCGGTTGATGAAGCGTTTGTCATTTTCTGATAGACATTTCTTGCTAGTGAAGTGACGTACTGTGTGCCCTTTGGCCAGCAGCAAGTGATGTGTCTGTGATTGTGTGTGTTTTCGGTAAAGTTTGCTCAATCGGACAAGTGCAAAAACAAGCAAAAAGCTTTTGTTCATATTTCATTTTTGTTGGCTGCGTGGAGTGACGTATTTGAACTACTCACTTCAAAGTTGGTTAATTTATTGCATAAGCTTAACTCGATTGATCAATGGTTGATATGCTATATGACTTGCGAGAAAATGTCATTACATATTACACTTAAAGACTCTTCCGATGGACGCTTGTTCATAATTGAGCATCAGGATACTATAGAAAGATGATAACATGTTTTATTAAACCCTTCATTATTTATACACTAACAACCACTACGGCGCTTTTACAATACCTAACATTGGGGCCCGTTCCGTTTTAAGTTCTTTAACTGCACCAGTTTAAGGGAATGTAGAAAAAGTCCTTTAAAATCAACTGTGATGTGGGTTTTTCATTACTTTCTTCTAGATTCACTCGGAAATGATGTTTGATATCGTTATAGTTGGTCATGTATCCAATTTATACTTAAATAATATCCATTTTTATATAAAATTTCGTCACACGAAGTAGGCTTTTGTTTTTCATCAAAAAACCATAGCTATTAACCAAAAAACCATAACCATGAATGAAAAATGAACTCGACGGCATCGTCCATCGATAGTGGAAGGTCTAATATACGAACACACCAAATTTTGGCGCTTTCAACACACTTTATCACACACAAATCCACAATTTCAAGCGTATCGAGTACTAATCGAGCTGATATGGGAAAACAATTGCGAGCAAATGTCACTTGGGTCGTTTTGCCATTTTTCGAGCAGGTACTCATATCTATTTGTTGAATAGATCTTTAAAGGTAGAATAATCTAAGCTGAAATTTGCAGGCTTATTTTTTTGGGTGAATTTGTATGGAGTATTTACATGATTTCAGCCTCCAACTCTCAAACTCCATATAAAAAGCTGACTAGAATCGTGAAGGGGCCCATTAGTTAGTTTCAACAATGTCTGAATGCCCAATCAAACCGTCGCAAAATCATGGAAATTAAAGAGCTCCATTGACTTTACCAGTACAATTGAGAGCTGTGGGCCATGATTTGAAATTAAAACTCATATCACACCCATATTTTGAACACAATTTTCGACACCACAATCCACGCCGACATCGGAAAACATATTTGATGGTTTCGGTTAAATTGGTATGAACAGCGTTGCAGCTGCTGCACTTAGTTATGCATGCAGCGGCACCATGGGTTTTGATTATTTGATCCAGACGCGATTGGTTTTGGTCAGCTTGATCCTTCCGACCAGTAGCGTTCGTTCGTAGAGGAAATGCTCAAAACACAGTTGTTTAGATTTTGAAATGAAAAACCAAGGCAAAAAACCGACCCCGTTCACAATGATGTTTCACGGAAGCGTAACTTTCAACCTACATATGTCAGCGCTTTTTTCGATTGTTTTTTTTTGTTGTTGTTTGTTTCATTTTCGTTTGAAATATCAGAGAAAAAACGAATCTACAATTTTAGCTGGAACTGGATGCCTACCGCTTCCTGTGTGTGTGGCACTGTGTAGGTTGATTGAAACATACCAAATGTTGTTCTATTTTGAAACGAACGCAAACAAAAACACTGACGAATATTGACAGCTACCGACAAGTTCGCTAACATTGTGTTTTGAAGCTTTACGTGAAATTTAACATTGTAAAGTCCCCGTTTTAGCCTACACATGTAGATTGCATGATTCATGTTGGATAACGGAAAGCACCATGAATCTTTGTTTTTTTTTTTTGTTATTTTCGTACAGCTTCAACCAACAGTAACTCACAGATAAGCCTCGTTGACCTTTAAAGCACTTGCACGCTTACGACCCATCTTACCCACCACCCTCTTCAGTATGCATCAGATTTCTGATGGTTTTGTATCATATTTCTATCTGTCATGAATATTAATGAATCAGTTTGGCCAATGAAAATGGCTTCGCTAGCGGACGCCGCGGTACCACGAAAGCGTGCTGGTGGCCCCGTACATCCAACGCACCAAAATGGTTCACAGTTTGGTTGAGCGTACGGCACACACAGAGTAATATGCCTTTGCATAGCGGAGTTTAGTCTGTGCTCCATTCATCCACGGCCACGGTTTAATGGAACCGCTCTCTATTGTCTCGTTTTCCAATAGGCATCGATTCAGAAGCGCATAATGCTAACGATGATGATGATGATGATGATGTATGCCCACCATGGCAAATGTGCACAGGCTAAATAGAAGAGTATGGAAACGCATCGGTGGCACACTATTGATCTTTGATTGGTGAAAAGCGGGGCCGGGATTAATTAATCAGTTAGTGGATGATACCGGAAGAGCTTAGGCCAAGTGAATTTTGCTAAACCTTGTATGCTGACACATAGATCGCTTTATTAAATTATGGTGTAATGTGACACACAATTCGTAAATTAGCCCAACATTGAGGGGAATAATGTGTCTAAACCAAAATGCACTAAATCAAATGCGAAACATGATTAAAATGATCCTGGTTTGAATTTACTTACATGCCAATTTGTAATTCTAAACATGGAAATTTGTGTTGTTAAATAATCCGCAACAGTATTTCCCTTCTTCCTTTATGCTAATATATGACTACACGAGTTCGTCGAATGTTTTGTTCTGTAACGGATCATTTACATCACGCATGGTATGGAAATACGAGATCGACAGTGGTAATGACCTCTCGCCATACACTGTACAATGTGCAAATGTGGTCCCACCGTTGTCCAGCTGGCATCAATTCCCACTCATTATGGTGATGAATAAATTAAAAGGTTCTTGCACGTGTGTTGGGGTGTTGTGGGTGGGTTGTGGTGATGATGATGCTAGCGAGTGATGATGATGATGCTACAATCAATAGTGCACACGGCTCATTTTACATCAATTGATAGTTTTATGGGCAGCAGCAATGCAATGCCAATGTGCTACAAATTGGTGGGCTGTGTTAAATATTTTGTTTGGCAAAAGCAAACCTATATCCTTTCGTGTTGACTTGCGGTACCAGGCGTCTCCATTGTAAAATCCTTTTGTTGCCTTCTAGTTTAAAAATCATTTTACTATATTGAAACAATTTAAAATAACACGACATTTTACATTTTAATGCAAAAGTAATAGACTCACAACCTTACTTTCTCTTCAATCTTGTACTTATGTTCATTGCAATATTCTCGTTTCTTATTTCAAAGCGCAAAATCACGCCACGACAACAAACCGACATGATACTCGTTTGTTCCATTAAAATATTTGTATTATGCTTCAATCAAGCCCAACCCAACAAACAGGAACAGGAATGTTTTCCCCTATGTTTTGCCTGCATGCCAACACAATAGTAGTACCGCACATGCCGAGCCGCACATACCTTCACGTAGCTAGCACGCATGGCTAGCAAAATGTGATGAAAATCCCATTTCCCATCCTGACAATGCCGGAACATTGCCCAAAGGGAACGCCAAACTTGAATGCTTGTTTCATTTCCCGTTTTTCTTTCTCGCCCTCTGTTACCCTCTTTGCCTTGCATTCTCCCCTCGCAAAACGAAGGATAATGTATGTTTATACGTCGCTCGAAAATGACAAATATCGTTCAATCTCTTGACTGTTTGATCTCGGCGCTCGGAACATGCGAATGCCCCGTCGCGTCAAAGTCAACGTACCCGGTCGCCGGCTCGAACTTACGAAACGCAATGCGATTTACTCCCAGTTTTCATCATGCACCCTTAACATCTCACCCATCGTCAAACGAACAAACTCGTTGGCTTCCCCTGCTGGCCATGCCTCTGCTCTGCTGTCGCATATGCAAAACGGTACGGGAGCAGCGAACGGAACAAGATGAATCGTAAAAGTTCCATCCGCACGCTTATTGCATCACTTCACCCAATGGGTCGCCAAAGGGGGGGGGGGGGGGGGGCAGAAAGGGAGCCGGAGAGCGTTTGGTGAGGTAAAGTGGGTTTTTGGTTGAAATGTGATGTGAAAATGCGGCATTATTTCGTGCCGAAGGGAAGCGAAAATCTAAAAACGCAACGCTAACGCAGCGGAGAAAAATGGCACAAGAGCACGGGAGCACGGGAGCAAGATGTAAGAAACAAAAAAAAAGGAACGCCCGAACAGCAAAAACTTGTCGGAAAACATTTGTCAGCGGGCCGGCACACCGTCGGGGCCTGTTCTGTGTGACTTTTGTCTGGTCGCGGGCTCTGTGTTTCCCATTTCCCATCCACCCACCGTCGCATAGGTTTCCGTTTTCCGCAAAGGAGGGCCCGAAGTGCCGGAATTCCATTTAGTATTTTTATGTGCATTTTCTTTTATTTTCGGTGGCGTTTTAGCCTCCCTTGGAGAGGAGTGGCCTAGAAGTATGCTTTTTTTGTGTGAGTCCTAGCTCTACACTGACTCACTGTTTAGAGTCTTTTTACGATGCATGAATGTGCATTGTTGGTGTTTCGATTTCGAACAGGTTTCGATTTGTTCGACTTCAACCAACAAGCAAACAATACAAGTAGCAGAAGTATTATTATATTTGCTTTTAAACGCAATAACGATGCCATTCTTCGAAAAACCTTTTCAACAATTCACTGTAATACCCATTCTGTTATAACCCATCAACGGTGGGAGAACCCCGGAGCTTTTTCATAAGATACGTACACAGAATAAATATCGCTACCGGGAAGTAGTAGCAACAGCGCCTTCCCTTCCATTCCATTGTTTTCATCCACTGAAGAATGCGCTGAATTCAACGGCACAATAAATATAGGAACATTTTGTCCCCGTTTTCTGATGATTCCACAACCATGTGCACACACACACACGCGCGCGTAGAAAGAACACACACACTTGCACACAGACACACACACACACACACAAACACAATAGGCCTCACATCCAAATTGCGCTCACAATGGCACAAACGCTTACGCTAGGGGTTTTGCCGTTCGCTGTGCAGCAGCAGTCGGCAGACGGCAGACCAGAACGTTCAACAGATTGTACACTCAACACACAAATACACCAACACATACATTTATATATATACGGCTATACGCACGCACCACTCCTGTACCGGATGGAATAGACACAATTACACATTATGTTACTATGAGCGAGCCGACGCTTTCTTCCGCCCATTCACAGACGCTCCATTTATTTTTCACAACCCCTGCAGGTTCGCATTGCTAGACTCGTCTCGGTACCGAGAAAAAGGAACATTTATTCGAGCCTGAGCGATGTATTTATATCTTTCGGTGGGCTTTTATTTGTTTTGCTAAAACCGTCTGGTTACACGATACTTAAAAAAATGTAAAATTAAAATTCTGTTGTATTAAATTATAAATAAAAAAAAGTTATAAATAGCCTCTATTCGGTATCTTCTGACCAATAAATCATCCTTTAATACTCTTCAACAGTAAGTACCCCTTGAGGAACATAAAATCATGGTTCTACACTCCTCTTTAAGGCCAAAAAATGCTACACAGGTGACTCTAGCCTTCTATTGAGCAGCACCAAAATACGAACTATTGCTACACAATGCGCTTTAAGCAATCAGTTTTAGCGCACAATCACCACCAAAACAGGAAATCTTCCAAAACTGCTGCTGCTTCACATATTTATGCTTTGAAGGGCGCAACAACACAACAAGCTTTTACAGCACACATTCTACACACACAGCATTCGTTCACGGCACAATTCAACTCACGCTTGCTTAAAGCACACCACCTGCTCGACAACACTTTCTGCGTGTGGTTGACAAGGTGTAGAAATGGGGGAGTTGCTGTAATGCAGCAGCTCTACGCAGCTCCGCTAGAATCGACGATAGCGACCCCTAAACACCCCTAAAACACCAACCCATCACACTTTTTACTACCCTACTACCCTACTACCACTGCTTCGTTTTGGGAGGGTTGGTTGGATTTTGCTTCTTTTTCTCCTTCCTCTTCCTTGTGGGTTCAGAATGGTTGTTGCCCCAGCGGAAAACTGTTTGCAACCATCGGTGGCCACGGTCAACACACTACTGAACGTGCTCGGGACGGGACGATTTTTATCAACCAACTTCCCAACCGATAAGACGAAAGAGAGCACAAGAGAGCGATCTCTCTCTCTCTCTCCCTCGGGGATGTAATGTGTCAGTGTATTTGTGCGCAAATGTAAGCAAGGTTGTACAGTCAATTTCAAGCAGGAGAAATAGTAGAGAATTGTTTGGAATTTGAAGGGGTTGGAAAAATAGAGAGATAATTATTGACACTCACGAGCGTTCGCGGGGGGATGGAAATGAGTACCAATATGCGAATGAATGTTTTGTGTTGCGTGTTGAGATACTGTTGCAAGAGTTACCGCGTTTTTTTTTCAAACAGGCAATGAAACAAGATTCAAAACAATTGATTCATTAAACGTTAATGTAATTTTAATTTAAAAATAATAAAACAAAAATCTGAACGATTATGAAGAACACCGTGACGATTAGTTGAGTTACATTCATTGCTTTTGTTGCGAGTTTATACGGCCTAGAGCAGGACATGTTAATAGCAATTGAGTTTTCACGCACTATTAAATGCTTTTGAGCATTTAACAAAGCATTCGAATGTGGGGATAAGCTTCGAATAACAATATTTTATATTTATATTCAAAATAAGTACGTAAAAACCCATTCGCACCATTCCTTGTGATACTTTCTTACAAAGAAACGAATGAACCTAGCCATATATGACCGTCTTTATATGACCGGCCAATTCAAACATTCAATCTTAAGACCATAATAGAAAGAATGAAACACTATAAAGACATATCGCAGAAAGTGTTGAATTGTGCCGTGAATGACATTTTTTATATCTCCGAAGTAATATTTACCTGAGAACAACACCTGAGCGATATTAAACTTTCGAGTAATTCATAACGTCATCAAGAAGTGTTGTTCAAATATCGCCTTCACACTTCTGCTCTAAAATTTCCTCCAACAATACGTGTGTGTTTCGTTTGCTCCAGCAAGAGATATTACGAGAAAGACACAGAACATCATTTGAGTTACTCTGCCACCGAAACCACTCAATGGCTCCAACACTCTAGCACGCTCGAACAAGCGCCACCAAACTGGGGAAAATTGCGCCTGAAATACACTCGATTCCCAGCTTCACGCAGCACGAGTGTGTACGAATGTGAGGCCGTTCTTATCAGTGGAAAGTAGGTCGAATGTAACGATGAGCTTCCACAGTTTTGTCTTGTATTTCTTGTATTTTTTCCTCTCCCCCCCAATCTGTTTTGCGAACGTTGTGCAGGAAAAGAATGGAAAAACATGCTGAAACCATTCTTGGTTGTGATGCTGGATGCACTGGAATTTTGGGGCGAGTAAATTTATATAGATCGATACAAACTGAGCGAACGGAAGCGAGGGTTCCTATTCGATTGATAATGCTGTTACTGCTGTGAAGGAATGATAACACGCAGACCACGCCATGAGAAATTGGACTCGAATGGGAAGCATTTCTTGCCACTGGAAAGATGTATCGATATCGGTAAAAGAACAGGCGCTCAGGAGCTGCAGAACAATGCCTCCACAACGTGGCGGTGGCTGGTAGTGAGAGAAAGAAAGTATGCAAAATGGGTTTTTTTTTGTGTTCAATTATCATAATTGAACGGCAATGGTTGCACATTTGAATCAAATTGTGATAATTTTACACTTATCAGTCGTTGTTCTATCGAAAGGTCAGCAACAAAATGACACAAATCATTTGCAATGGTAATGCATTTTTGCAAGGCACATGGTAGTATCGATCGATCAATCAATTAATAAAATTGAAACGCGAGCCAGTATGACAGCGTTCGTTGCTCAATGAAATGTAGCGTGGAAGTAATTTTTAAAATGAACATGTCATTTTTTAATTAAAATGCAAAACCAAGAGTCATGTCATCGTTGTCGATCGGTTTAACATTTGCACTGGAGCGGTTCCTGGTAGTGGTGGAAGCCATCGTGACCGGATGAGTAATGTTTCGCAATGGATTTTTGCTGATTTTAAGAAACATCATTACACTCGGCGTCATGCTGAGCGATGCGTATGGTATACAAGTTAATGAATGGCTGCCGTGTGTTTCATCGAACTGTACACGCCATCCCCTCATACAAGCACCATTTTTTCGTCAAACACACATCATACCCTCTAAATTTCCGGCGGCGTCAATTTAATCAAAAGCGGAATTGGCCCAAGTGCAGCATCACCGTTCCATGTAGGCAAATACAATTGTAAAACTCGCACGAGTGCACGAACGCGACAGACGTCGGAGGGAAGACGCGTGTCATGTTGTGCGGACGGGTAACGTATTGCCTGGAGCAATCAGGGCCAAACCAACACAAGCGCGGAAGCGCCCGAAGCATGGGAATGCATAAATTAAAATTAAATTAACATTTCTCTATTTAATCAAGCCGTATACCACCCGTTGCCGATAAGTTTTCACTCCACGCTGCGGGGTGGAAGCTTTTTTCTTTGTTACCCCCAACCCGGCAAAGAAAAACACACACACACATATACGTATGCAGGTGATTTTCTTCATGTGGGAGTTGGAATTATTTTTCCCTCCGCTTCTCGACCTCCTTTTCTGTGGCTGCACCTGGTGATGAAGAAACCGCAATGCCTCTTTTCTTGCCTTATTTTTGCGGCACATACCTTCCCGTTTGCGTCTGCTTTCTCCGGTAAAACCACATATGCGCCTGAAACGTATGCAATCGAAAGGCAGTAATGATACTGATCACACGGGGGCAGGATGAGCGAGATGTGAGTGTATATGGTTCGAAAAGAGTCGTTAAAAAGGAAGCTCAGGAAAAAGGGTCCCAAGTCCTTCCCAACTTTCCCACGGTACACCTGAAAGGGGGGCGGTAAGGGTTTTCTAATTTTCCCACCAAAATTTCCCAAATGGGGGTTGTGAAAGTTTCCCGCCCAGTTTCATGGAAAGCATGACGAATGAGTTTCTGCTGCGCTCTTGTGTGTGTGTGTGTGTGTGTGTGTGTATCTGAAAGGAAATGACGAAAAAGGGAGCGGATGCAAAACCGAACCGAAAGGCGTACACCCCAAACGCTTGCGATAAAGCTGGTTAAAGGTTACACGGCAAATGGAAAGCACACCTCCCCCTCGCTAGTGCTTCCGTTAGCTACTAATTTTGGGCTACAATATTCCCACGGCCCGTAAAGGAGGGTTTCCTTGTGCCGCCATAGCTCCCTACCTTCAACACCTGAGCAGCACGTGGGCAGCCCTACGCCCTGCGAAAAGGGCATCGCACACACGGCAGCTCGTGCAGCAAACCGTCGACGAGGAAACGGTTCCCGATAAAGTACTCACACCGAAAACAGGGCCGGCCAACGCGTGATGACGACGATGACAACGCCAACGACGAGAGCCGATGGTCTGAAGGATTTAATTCAATAAAGAAAAAACATTGTCACGAAAACGGGTGCAGCGCACTCTCTTGCTCCTGATGTGGTATTTGTGTCTATGGCTGTGTGCATGGTTATGTGTGTGTGTGTGTAGTCCGTGACCTGGATTAAGCTTCGGCATTATCGAGTGAGGGAATGAGGGCAGAACTAGTGGCTCTTCCGTGATTCCAGCCCCCCCGATGCTGTTGGATGAGTAGGGAAAAACGTGGAAACGTTCAAGGTCTGTGTGGCCTTTTTTGCTTCTTTTTTGTCGCTACCCAAAAGGGAATGATAATGGAGCGAACGGGAGCAATTCAGTCTTACCACCGCCAATGTTACATGCCGAAGCAGGGTTTGAATTCTAATTTACCTCGGGGTGACACTCATCATCCTTCTCTGATTCGGTTGTTCCTGGTACGGGTTTGCAGAAGCATAGGAGAAAGTGAAAGGCATCCCTAAGCGCCTAGTCAGGTTTTGGGCTTACGTTCACGAACGGCTACACACACACACACACACACTTTCACTGAATATCCTTACTCATTGTTGTTTTGCTGTTTCCATTTTCCGTTGCTCCTGCAGCGTGTCGTCGTCGTTGTAAAGGTTTCAGGGCACAAGCGTGTACGTGGCTTTGGTACACCGAGCACATCCTCAGCTCCACATAGAAAGCCAATTTCTGTATCCCCCTTCTCTCGAGCCGGTGAGTGGAAGTTAATGAAGTGCACGGTAAGATAGTGGAACAACAAACGAACGGAACGGAAAAAGGGAACACTTCACCGCACAAACCGACTAGGAGCGACACTTAAATTAACCTTTCGAAAAACGCAAACCAACCGAGAGGCACGCAATTGAGATTCGGGTTTAATTTCGGACCGAGCCAACTTCTGGGGTGGATCTGGGGCGTGGTGTTTTAGGGCACGGGATCTCGTCATGCTTGTAACTCGACAATGGTGGTTTAGCTGGGCGCGTCAGGGCACGCTATTTAGTTAGGTGACGAAGCCGTTGTTCTGTTGTTTGGGGTGGCTTAAGGTGAGACTAGTGCCAGCAAACAAGACAGTGCCGTACGTACCACACGGACAATAAAAGTACGAAGGGGTCAGCCAAACACACATACACGAACGCGCGCGTGCTCGCTCTTTAATAGTATATTCAGAAGTAATTGCTTCCGGTTCCGGTTTGCTTGAGCCCGATCCGGTTCCACAAACGACACCAGGGACACATCTGGGAGTAGTAATTCCGTTTGGCGTAGGGGGAGAGTGCGAACGAGTGAGGTCTATTGGAGGAAGCGTAATTGGTTGGAGTAGCTTTGTGGCATAATATGATTTACTGTTTTATTGATTTCTTTGTTTCTTCATCGATTTTGAGACACTTTGTGGGTATTTGTTTTCTTTTCCACTCATTGCGTTATCTGTAACGAGTGTAAATAAATTCTTTTTGGTAAAAGTTGTCAAGTCGTATTTATTAATTTCTGTTTCGTTTGTTTTGTTTAAGGAAATGCTTCGCAGAGGTAAAATGAATTAAAATATTTTAAATAATTTCTTGAATAGTTCAATTTTTATTCGTCATATTTCAGTTGGTTGGAGTACATTTTTTCCTGATATCTCTGTTATTTGACAACATTCTTTACTTTTACACTTGATTTACAGATTATGGAAACTATATCAAACTACAGAATCTTCACGTTGTAGTTTACACTACAAACTAAACTCCTAAGCCGCAACCAAACACAACCAAATCCTAAAATTACTTTGTCCTTGTCCCGAGCTGCACGTTTCCCACATCAAAAGCGTCATAAAAATACACTTCGAAATTATCTTAGATTGTTCAGAGCTACGGCAAGTTTGAGCGACATGCTGCTCTGCACACGTGTTGAATTGCAACACGATCCGTATTTGGGCCCCAACAACCGCATCAAACCCGCACCCGGTCTCCGTGCTCCGTAAAAATAACATAATCTCTTTGAGAAAACATTGCACATCGTTGCATTCGTAGGTACACCGGTACACCTACCAACAACCCCAGGAATAAGGAAACGGCAGCGTGCAGGAAGTACTCCTCTGGGAGTACGTGAAAAACGGCACACAAACTTCGGTTGCATCGTAATGGAGCCGGGGGAGGCAAATCGGTCTGGGGTGAAAATGAATAGATGATGACTGATGTAATTACGTTCTAAATGGATGCCTGGGGCCAATCGGGATGAGAGTGTAGTCGAGGGTGTTCTGCACCAAAGCCGTAGGGTGGAGCTGCGATGCAGGAAAGATGCTGCGCCGGTTGCCTTCATTGTGCTGCTCAGACAATGCATTTCGTGCAGTTGCTTTTCTCGTTGGCAGCTTGGCAGAGTTGGTGTTTTTTTTTTCTTCTTTACCTCCCGGCCAACGAGAAGTCTTTTGCTGGTGTAAGGTGTAAAGATATGTTGGTTTGGTTGTGCAGCTGCGGGCGTAGTTGAAATGAGGGAGCTTGACCGTGCCAATTAGCTAGCCAATTAATTAGAAAACTCTCTGTTTGTTTTGCCCATGAGAGCGCATGTTTGAGAAAGCGCAATATTAAATATTTTTGTTGATTTTTAAATCATATAATCCCCATAATTTAGAAAAGCTTAAGTCTCTCGTGCTATTCTTCCCGCTTCTCGAGAGCCTTTGCTTGCAATTTTGACCCTTCCGAGCAAGGCCACTTGTGCGCTCAAACCCACCATTGCTCGTGTTACGTTGCCCATGCCGAGCCGAGTGAAATGAACCGTGCTCAGTTGTCAGAATATCCTCGGAGCATCCAGAAGCACACTGACCGGTCTTAAGCAAATCCCAGCCCTGATACACACCGAAACCGCATCCCCGATTGCTCCGATCTCCGGGACATTCATTTTTAACGCTCGATTTCATCCTCACCATCCGTGGGCAGCTGCAAGGGATCGTTGATCCGCTTCTATCGGTTTGCATCTTGGCAAGCTGCAGATTGCCAGCTCACCCACGACACAGCGGTCGGTCGCAGTAAGTAGCTCCCGCATCCCTCCCCGTTTCAGGACGCATCCGGGACACATTTCGCAAAATGTGAAAAGATAAACACAGCGAATCTTAAGAATGAAGAGACCATCGACAGAAGAGGCTATCCGCTTTATCTTTTTTTTTCCTAGCAGCGTTTCAGCTCAAGGAACCTCGCCATTTCCCTCGTTTCGCTACCACCACTACCACCATCACCACCTTTTGTTGCACATGGGGCTCTGCATCAATGGGTTAGCAATAGGCGAGTGGTCCTCCCGTTTTGCGTCCTCATCACCATCTCCACCGTCGAACAATGGTGTGTTGGGGCCCGCAAAACCGAACGGGCTAAGAAGAGCGTGTCAAAAGCAACCCGGATAACTAAAACAAATCGCCCCATTTTGTTCGCATTAAGCCGTGTGCTTGAATGGTTCGCACAAAAGGGCCCAGTTTCAAAGTACCGGTATATATATATATATGTGTGTGTCTGTCAAGAAGGTGAAGTTGGCTGGTAAGGGTTTGCACGATTTTCCGCCGTTTCGGTGTTATCTTGCTTTCTTCTGGAAGCTGTGGAGCGATAAGAAGCTGCTTTCGCACCAGAAGGACCCGTAAGCATTCCCGTATCCCAGTTAAAGGGGTTAACGAAACACTTTCAGCCCACTTGCCACACTCACGTTCGTAATATTTCATGCGAAACGGTGCCCGGGTTGAAAGCGTTTCGGAGTGCACAATCGGCGAAAAAAAAGAAAGGGAAAACACCCTCCCCCCCCCCCACACACACACACACACAAACAAGCGAAACAATAGCTTGAAGCGAGGTCGGGAGAGATTGGGGACAGAGCACAGAAAGCAACGGTGAGAAAGTTCTCGAGACAACTTTTCAATAGCTCCATCTGTCGCCCGGGTTCGGGATATCCTGCCCGTAGAAGTAGTGACATTAATAGTAGTAGTAGTAGTAGTAGTAGCTGCTGCTGTTGTTGTTGTAGCGGTCGGGCACTTCCTTGATGAGTCCCCATTTGTGAAGCGGTCGGTTTAGCGTGGTTTTCATCCAGTGGGTGCTTGTGGGCTTGCATTAGCCTCAAGATGGTGGCAACATCTCGTCCAAGCACAAGGATGATCGTCACGGAAAAGGAAAGCGTGTCCTGCCAGTAGGTTGTCAGTTCCACTGGTATCAATTACTCTTACTTTTCGAGTGGTTGTGGTGGAAGTGAAAGAATTTCGACTAGATTGACTGCAACTTGAAGCAGAAATCAAAAACACCAAAAAGACTTTCAGTACAGTTGGAGTAATGTGTTGTCCCGATAAAAATGGTGTGCAATAAAAGGACGATTTTTCAATATGAAAAGGATTGTAAAAGGGTTTAGGTTAAATGTGATAAATCTTAACTTCAAGGATATAACAAGCGTTATAGTTTGATTTTTATTGGAAATACTAAAGCTTCTGAGCAATAACTCACCAATAACTCGTCAAGTCTATATCTGTTAATGAAATTTAACATTTCAGTGGTAAATTCTGTTAACAAATAATAGTTTATTGCCAAACTTAACCTAAAATTTCGCTTATCAACTTTAAAAGCTTTGTCAATTCGGCTGAACAAGATGTTAGACTTACATATTCTTCGGAGAACATGAAACAATGTCTGGAAAAACTACACCATTATGAGTGACGCTATAAGTCAAGCCAAATATTCTTCACATATAATCCACAAATTCTACGCAAAATAAACCTCATACTCTGACTCCCATAACGACACAACAGGACATCTTTTGTCACCCTAGCGGTTGGCAATCTTGAGAGCCTTCCCGCCGGCACCGAATCGATACACTGGCCCGGAAGCAATGGAACACTTCAAAACCGCAACTTTCTATCATTTAACGTCACCTTCTGACCCTGAAGTTGAAGCTCATCAACTGACCGCAATCCAGTGGGATAGGGCTTCGGTGCAACCCGTTTGCTAAAACCTTATTGTTTCAACAACTGGCTGCATGCATGAGCAAATCTACCAGCCCGAACAACCACAGCATCCAATCGGAACGAAGCATCCAACCCCAAAAACATGTGTCTTTTCCGGATGAAGTACCGGCACAGTGTCCTGCACTGTGGCATGTCGTTAGATGGCGTGGGTCGGGGTAAAGTTCAACGAGAGTCTCTGCGGAAGGGCAGTCGCTATCAACCGAAACAACCCCAAACCGGTAATGATGCTGGTACGACCAACCGTTGGGGCGAAATGGTCGGGCATGTCCTTTCAAGATGAGCTTTGAGTAGCCATTTTCGATTCCCCGGTCGCTCGGTACACGTCAACGAGAAGAAACAATGCGCTCGGAACAATCGGATGGCTGGTAAAGTTTCGAAATGCAACCGGTGAGCAAATGCAGCCACATCATAAAGTTCCGCAGCTTCAACCTGAAACCTTATTTCGATGCTTTTCGGTTGAAGTTTAATGCACAAGCCCCATTGTCTGCGATGCAACACGGTCCCAAGACAACGTTCGATGTTTCCCCCCACACACGGTGTGGTATGTTTGAATACGGCTTCGATCCGTTCGACGGACGGCGCCCAACACACACACATATACACACATATAGTAGCGTAACACATGTCTACACATAGCGAGCGTCTGATGTGGTCTTTCGGGAGGGGTGAACGGTGAGGGAGAGAGACAAAACACAGGGAACGGAACCCAGAATCGGGGTCACCATGTTGAGTTCGGCGCAATCCATTGCATTATCTTCGCTCCCGCTTTTGTTGCTTTCGAGAGCGTCACATTGAATCCGCACTATGGGAAGGATGACAGAAGGTCCCCGTACGAAGCAACTGTACTTGATATGAGATGACTTCAGCTGCAACAGCATGATTGACGGATCCGATGATGTGCCAGATTCGGGACTGGTTCGGGTCAGGTTAACCCAGACACATTCCACACTCCGCTCGACACGTTGTGAGGAGCAAACTTTTCACATGTTGCACCAGAACAGGTGAACGGGGATACGGTAGGATGTGGTACGGTTTTTTTCTTCTTCTGCAACTTGTGATTGGCAATAATGAGAAGGATTTCATTTTTGACAACTCCATATAGGATGAAAGGTCAGCTTCATTAGTGTGACCTCGTTGGGACAGTGGAGAAGCGTACTGAATGCTTTGCTGGGAAGCTTTTAAGTTCAAAATTTGCATTTAATTACGTTTCAATTGATCCTGTTGACATTTAAATCAAGAGTAATTGAATCCATCAGTATTGATTGTCGATGAAAAATCCGAAAAGATGTTGTCAAGAATTACCACTTCAGAGAAAATTAAGGTGTAGAATCGATATTATCAGTTATTTAATTGCGTTTCGAAGGACTTGTCTGGCTTGATAGTAATACAGGGTTTTCCAGGAGTTCTCATAGCTGTGGGACACTTTGTTGCCTCTTTCTTACTTAAAATGAACTGAATGTAATGGGAATTTGAATCTATAGCACCCCTGTTCGACAAATCCATTAGGAATTTTCAAGGAGGCTGTTCGAAAAGGGTACCATATAGTCCAATTTCCATCATATGAAGTTCACTTCCCAAAAGAAAGAGTCTAGGAAGTGTCCCACAACTATGAGAACTCATGGTAAACCCTGTAAAAATGTGAATTGATACTGTCAGTTCCTAAAGCCATACGAATGATTGGCATGCTATAAATGGTCATACATAGTACCAGCGATGAATTGTTTTTCTTGACTCATGTTTGAATTTTTCCAGATAACTACATTCCTACATTAGTACAACTAGTGTACGATTCTATTTCAAACAGCGTTAAATAGACAATACGTCACGTGTCTACACACACAGACGCGCGCAAAGAACATTATTCCTTTACACCCATCATCCTGCACGGGTAAGGTAAATTTCTATTCCTTTTACGATTCCAAGTTAATCACCGTACCGTACAGTGCTCTCTAGTTGCCGTGTGACAATGACAATGCACGAACCAGTTTCTTCATTCTGCGGCAATGTACCAGCACGTGTCCCGTGTGCAAAGAGCCATGGCAGGAAAAGCAAAAGCACGGTTCCTACTTTCTATCATTCCCCAGATGTTGCTCCCATTCCCAGTATCAACGCAACGGAAGAACGCAAGTAGACAGAACAGGAGGACTAGGACTCATTATCGCGGGCATCGCGCGCCAGCATCGTGGCGGTTGCAATTTCACACACTCGGCTGCATCGACAACAACATCTTTTTTCGCCAATTATGTTCGCTAAGCACGCAGGACGACGCTTTCGACAGGATGGTCGGAGACAAAGCGGAAGGGGAAAAGAGAGTGGAAGCTTTCGCTAAGCTTTTCACAGGAGGTGGACCGAGGTGGGAATGGTTTTGTTGCGTTCGACATACTTTGATAAACGTTGATGGTGCTACTAGAAAACCTGTGCACCTTCGAGCAAACCACGAACCCGGTAGGAAAGTGACGACAAAAAAGATTGGTGACACTATGCTACACAGGAGAGAAAGAGAGAGTAAGAGAAGGGAAAAGAAAGAACAAATGATGAGCGCTTCCACGAAGAATTGTACGCAGTTAAGCGTCTTTCTATCAAGAAACACTTTGACGCTCGGTACAGGTATCACCCGGTTGCGTACTGTGCCTGATTTTCCACTGTAACACTAATGATGGTAGGCGACGTTGCGGGTGGTATTTTTCTACGAAGGTTGGAAAGCAAATGTGTTTGATGCATAGAATCGATACAATCCGCACAATCGTTTGATGTTGTTCAAGGAGCCGTAGTCGCGCTGATTTGTTACGTATCAGTCCAGACAGCCTTTCTACAAACGCTTCCTATTAATGCGCTATAAACAAGCGCACTACTCTCCGCTGACATCTGTCAAATGTTTGACAGTTGTGATGGAACGTCTGTTGTTCTACTTAAAAATGTACCATAGCGCTTTCCGATGTCAAAGAGCTTTAGAAGAACCAAGTTTACCTTTGGCGTGTTCCTTTTGTCAATTATTGAAACGGTCGGCAGTATGCAATACACAAAAGTTGAAGGTGGTTTTGGGATCTTTGCCCGGTTGAAACGAATAAATAAATAAATCTCCACAGCATAGGCAGCTGCGTACGTCCCACCGGCAGCCCCTGTGACCATCGGCGTTGACGAGATGGCATTAGAAAATCGGTTAAAAGAACTTTTCCAAACTCGCTCCGTAAGATGGCTTGCCTCCGATGGGAAAACTCGCCATTTCATCCCTTCCCACTTGAATCTTGCCGTTTGGAAGTGTCCAACAGTGGAAAAGGTAACATTCTTCAACTTTTGAGGCACTTTGGGGCTTTGCCGACATTCGCGGCAGCCTTCCCATTCTGCGGTCAACCTGTGAGGATACTGTGTTGTGGGCTATAAATATATTCGTCCTGCAGTGAAGGTGTTCTTCCCCGGAGTCGGACCGGATCTTCTACCACTCGCAAAGCTACTTTCAAAACGCCTGCAAACTAGATCAAAGACCACAAGATGGCGGTCAACGGAACCACAGCCTGAAGAGTCTCCACAAACCCCACAGAATCCGCTCCTCTCCCCTTCGACTCGCATCGGCTCTCGTCTTCGACAGATAATTCGACTTCCAAAAGTGAAATTAATTCCTGCGCCATCATAACTCTCCCCGGCTTTTCCCTTTCGCTCGTTAGCAAGTTCGCAAGGACAGGGAAATATGTTTAGCTTTGTATCTGTGTGTATGTGTCAGTGTGCGCGAGTGTGTGTGTGTCCACTGTCCACTGTTGGACAATGGTGGCATACTTTCTGTCGGTCGTAGCTCGTTTTCAGTGTTTCATATTCTTTTATTTGCTTTCTGCGTTGCCTTTCGCAGAAGAGTTTGTACCCTTTGCGACGGGGTCGTGTACGCACTGTCAGACCCATCTTGTGGTTAGGGATGGAAAATAAAAATAAAATAAGGCACACAATAAGGGAACACTCGCCATCGCTAGCGTTAAGAAGGAGAAATGCTGTGCTGTAGAAACAGTAAACAGAACATGACAGAGATCAACTCTAGGGATCATCAAGACCGACTTTCGTTACAGAAAGTTTCTACTTTTTCCGTGTCGACCAAGGAACATACAAGTATCAAGTTAAACAGAAGGATGCTTTCTGTTCTGTTAAAAAGGATTTGCTTTGCTTTCGTATATTTTTTTGTATTTAGTACAACACTAAGTTTACTTTTTTTACATAATTTGAAGAAATATGGGCCAATAATTCTTGTTGCACAACTTTTTGCACTACTTCGTATTCATTTTTTTCAGCTGTCAGATAGTGTTTAGTTTTTATAGGAAAGTTTTAACAGAAAAACATAAACTGATCTTAAAATTTCAACTTTTCCCCAAACACAATTAATGCTCGCCATGGCAAAGTTAACCTACAACCGTTCCCCGAAAACACCGAAAAACTAGCTCTGGGTCACCCGACATGGTCGAGCAGCAGCTACAGGTGTGGGCACTCTGCACTCTGTTTTCGGTAAAACACCCAGCGGGAAGCTTTCGGTCATAAACATAATTAAAAGTTTTCCCTACCCGAAACGGTGGACCCGGCAGCACCATGGAAGCGACACAACACAGCACAAGCTAAACTTCTAGCCTCACGCCGCTCCGGAAAAACCTTTAAAACCACTGCTGAACCATCGATGACACGTGTTTTATTTTGGCTTCTTTTTCCGTCTGCTTTTAGTTTCCCATTCTACAAAACGATAATGATTTTACCATCATGCGACAACCCAACACCTCGTGCGGAGGATATCTCTCTCTCTCTCTCTCTCTCTCTCTCTCTCTCTCTCTCTCTCTCTCTCACTCGCGTCGACGTGCGACGACGAAAGTAATCAAAAAGTTTAAACCATTCACCAATCACAGCAAATCATCTCGTTAAAAATGATGATCTTCGAATAACAACTCTCTCCCTCTTTCCTTCCCGCCCTCAAACCCGGCCATTTGTTGGGGGACAAACCTTCCCGAGGGTGGCTCGTAGGGAGGCCAATTTTCTCCAAACTCTTCCTTCCCGATACACCCAAAACGTCATCGGTCACCGACATGCCAGCGCACGTTTTAGAACCAGAACGATTTTATGACCTGCAATTCCCATCCCAGCGCACCCATTGCTTCGCTCCACCCGATGACGAAGACGTTAGTAAATCACGCAACCGGGAGACTATTGCTCCCACATCTTTCATCACAAAATATCTGCTTCACCCGATGCAACTTGGGCCACGATAATGTTGTTCGTGACTTGCCCCGGTTTGCCCCGCCTGCTCCGTGTTTCCACCGGTGCTGCAAAGCTACCAAACCGAAGCCCGGTGACTACAAATTGCTTAAATTGAGTTTATCTGGCTTCTTTACCCGTTGTGTCCGTGTGCTTCCGCGGCGTTTTTCCCTCCTCGATACGGTGATACAAATGAGAAGAATCATTGCCGTCGTCGTCATCGTCGTCCTCGTTGACGGCAGTTTTAGGTTCACTTTCTTTACGCAACGTTTCGGATGGCAAACGGGTAGCGTTGGCAATAGATACCATAATTGTGACAAAAGTTAAGTACGCGAGTGTGATGGATTGCTGAAATAACATCATTCCATGCGAAGTAATGTGAAGTTAGATGGGCAACAGAGGGAGAGGACGGGGTCGGACACAAATTGCACCAACTCACGAAGCCACAAAACCCGAACGAACGTTACGAAAAAGCGATGCATATAAGGACACAAAACGTTCGGTGACATTTGCTCAGGGGTTTTTCGTGCCCTATTCATCCAAAATGCTTTTATTTTCTCATTTCATTCGCTAGCTTTTCATTCGAACGTTTTCAGATTGTCGATTTTTGCATGATCTATGCTGGGAAGAAAAATGACGAACAAATATCATCACACACCCCGCCATTTCCCCCGTTACATTACGTTGATTTATTTCGAATCATTCTTTATCCGTTGGGAATGATTGCAGTGTGTGCATTGCTGCAGTGAAATATTTTTCACATTTTTGCAGCAAAAAGGGGGGTAATGCATGTTTGCACTGTCGGGTTAAGGTTTGTCCATTGATTGGTGCTGCAATTGCACATGGAAGCAGTCGTCTGGGACGCAAATATGAAGAATCAACTTTGGCGGAGTTTTTCTAGCATTAAGCCTTTTTTTAAATGGATTTGTAGGCAAGAGTTAACAATGATTTATGATAATATTTTGAAAAATAATGATGTAAAGAAGACTGTGCGAAAATGCCAAAATTATCATTAAATAATTATAAACTTAACATTTGTTTGTCTTCGTTGAATTGTTGTACATGGACTTAATGGACTTAATGGACTTAATGGAACTTAAATGGACTTACATACAAAATACCTTATTTACGATAACTTTCTTCATAACTTTTAACACTGTTTTACACTCTTCTGTATTTCTGTATTTTCTCATTCACGAATGATTTCTATAAACATGTTGCAATTTCTATGAGTGACTAAGAAAATGCACTCAAAACCATACAGCCAATGCAAAGCGTTATTGTTACCCAGAATGAACTCCGCTCACGTTGGCACTCAGCACACACTCGGAACTCGTTTCCCCCTTTACCATTGCATTTTATACATTCATGCCTGCGCAGATAAAAAGGAGGCAAAGAACAAAAACAAGGACCAAAAAGAGAGAGGAAACTCCGTAAGAGAAGGAACCCGCTTTCGGAAGGGGAAAATCGTTCTTCTTACCGTACGCCGAGAGAAAGAACGCTCTTGAGAAGCTGAAACTCCTTTACACACTCTCATCTGTACCGAGGGAGTGATGACAATCACTGACCATCATCAAAAATAACCTGTAGAATATGCTACGCGTCCATCTTGTTTGATAACGGAGTGCGTTTGTGCAGGATGGTTTGTTTGGTGGCTTTAGCACACGAAAGCGATTTCTAGTGTGTAGAGGGATTGTTGAGATTGGCACAAGAGCGGTTCAATTTTGCTTCGTTTTTATCAAAAATCTAGCACATCACCATGTATGTAATCATAACAAATAATAAAAGTGTGTCCGCTTCCCTTATCGAATCCTCCGTTACTTCTCAACCATACAATCACACACACTTACGCAGTATCCGCTTTGGGTGAGAATATTGTGGAATTGTAACAGACGGCCGTTTCCCAACATCCATCTGATTCGCACGTTTGGCGCGAGCTCTCACCATTTCCTTTCTGCTCTTTTGCCAAGGTTCCCAAGTAGCCAAGCGTCCTCTCGCCAGCATTACAACGCTCGCAGCTTTCCACACTGGTGTGTGTACCACCGTCAGCGCGCCGTTGTGTTCGGTGCCCGTGTTCCTGCCCATGCGTGTTGCGCGTGGCGTGTAGTTGTTAGGGCGATCCAGGATTGCCACGCTTCGGGTGGTCCAGGTTCAGGCAGGCTCTACGCATCCTGCTCGCCTGGTACAGCTGTGAACGTGGACGCGACATTTTCACCGAAAGGGTCTAATGTTTGCATTTCTTTCTAAATTTCCCCCCAAACGTGCTTTTGTTATTATTCTGTCTCATTTCCTTACGATTGCTCGGCAGGGTGGGAGTTGCTTTTAATTTTCTTTTTCCAATTATTACCTCTACATTTGTTCTTTTAGGTAACGGGCAGCAGGTGCTCACCAATATTATTGCAGCTTTTCTACGTGCATAGCTTTGTATTGTTTTCCAAACCATTCATTCCAAGCGATGCTAGCGCTCAGATATATGTGAATAATGTATTTCCTGCGTTGTAAATAAATCAAGTCAAACAAAACTCATTGTTCATCGTGAGTGAAACATATTCGTTTCTTTTTTCACATTAAATTTGTGCAAAGCTAGAACCCATCCCTCGAAATTAAACCAAACAATTCGCAGCGGGCAGAAAATGTGTCCCATTTGTTAAGAGCAAGTTAGACACTTTGCAAACGGGGATAATTGAAAAAAACGGCACCCCTTTTTGTCGCAGCGAACAACCACTCTCGACACGTGAAAGAGCAACACGTGCCAGTCATTAATTTGTTGTGTTCTGTGAGGCGTACGGAATGTTAGCTTTTTAATGCTAACACACGGAATGTTAGCTCGTACACACGAACGCGTACGATTAAACTCACTGCAAAATCGCAAACACAAACAGACACAGGAACAACTGTTTCACTGGTGCCTAGAGTGGCCCGGCAGTATCGTGGAAACGAAAACAATCATTTTCAGCTTCGGTACCCCTGTAGCAGCTAGAGCATCAATTAAAAGTATGTTTTCATTGCAAACTAACTAACCAACAACACATGTTATGCATTGACTGGAATTTAAACTTTGCAACCCCTGGACCTGGGTGTTTGTTCATCACTAATGCAATGGTCTCCATGTACAGGCTGTGCAGCGCGTCGGGATATTCCCTGAACTCCACGAATGGGACGCTTGGGACGATATAGTTATTAATCAGTTGTTTAGCAACAGTGTGCAGTTTTAGGTATTTAATTAGCGCGATACGCTTGCCTGCATGATTAAAACTTTTGCACTCTGGTAACGATGGAGACTCTCCACTCTTTCCTGTGGCAGGAGCAGCTACAACGCTAGAGTCACCATAAACTCAGCCATGATGCAATGCTAAAAGTATAGTTTTTTTGCTGCGATAATCGTGTCCGATCAGTAGAGCAGCTGTTGTACGTGCCTAACAGAACTACCTGGGCGTGAGTTGATCTACTGTATGCAACTGTTCTGCTGTAGCAACGTCAAACTGGAAAACCTTTTTTTGTGTTATTTTATTTTACATAATAAATTATCCCAGACAATATACCCCTAACAAATCCAGAAGAAAATGAATAATGTTTTAAGTAACAAAAGGAGGTTTTACTGTATCTCCTTTTTTACACCCCTAGCATAATGGTAGCTAAATTAATCTGCTATCTTCCCGCTCTTTAAGCTCGTGCCACTGTTACGGACGGCATGTTGCAGAGACCGTATCGTTGCGAATTTATTTTTCTGTTTATTTGCAGCCTCAACCAACTTCCGACAATGTGCTCTCCGCGCTAACGAACGCTTCATCGTTGCTGATTAGCTGCTGATAGAACGGAATCCAATTAAAAACTTTTATCGAGTTCACCGGCGGAGCATGCTGATGCGACCAACGCAACTCAAACTGTTACTTTATAGTACATTTCTTTTTTTGCCTTTTTGCCTACTTTTTTTTGCTCCTGCTACTGCTGCTGTTTGACGCAGACGTGACAAATTGCATGATTGAATAGCACCTTACTTTGAAGATTTTTTTTTTTTACAAATTTACTTCTTCAATGAATGTAACATAAACTTGGTACGGATTCAGGGCTTAATTGTAGCTTATGTTGCGAATGAATTCAACGCGCAATTCTTTAATCTTGTAATAATACAAATGGCAATGTAAATTGCACCTGAAACAATTAAAACTGCAGTTTAAAACAACATGTTTGATTGAGAGGTGGTGACAGCCAGTTTTTGTAGCCTACCATACTCAACACATACTTTTCTCAGTAATTTTACGCTAGTTAGTAGCATGATTTCTTTATATAAATGTTTATCAAACTGGATTAAAATTTGTACAACTTTATTGTATAATTTGTATTGAGCTTCCCTGTTTGGTCGACTTGGTCGACTAAAAGGCAAGATCATCTGGATAAACACAAAATACAAAGACGCTATCTGGATAAAAACAATTTCTTTAATGGGTTGCTACAACATTAAACAATTGTACTCATTTAAAGCAAATAAAACAGTGAATGTAGAAAAGTAGAAAATAGAAACAAAAACAGATCAGCTGTTATACCGACTTTGCTGATCAGTCGGTATTTTCTACAAACACTTTCGGGGGACGCTTTTATCGAAAGCTTTTTTCAGCATTACGCCTAAAAGTATGCAATGCGCAATCCATCAAGAATACAACGCTTTATTTATATTTAATGAATAGATTAATAGATGAATGAACATTGAAATAGATTTGAAAGACGTTTTAGTCAGGTTATTAAATCTAGAACTATGTAAGCGATTCCATATTTTTACGAATAATATTTCTATTCTGTTTTTTTTTTACACATTTTATGCAATCCATCGATTTTAAAACTACTCAAAACAATTACTTACATTTACAACGAATGGCATAAAACACAGTTAATTAGTAAAAGTTAATTAGTAAAAACCCTCTAAAAGCGTACTTACATTCCATTTTAACGAGATAAAACACAAACAACCAACAGCATACCACAAAACTCGTTCGCGATGTTGACGACCACTGCGATCTCGCACGATCGCCCTCCCAGCAACGAAGGTCTGGCGCTAGCGGCCCGAACCAGCACGCCTCAGTACAGGTTTGAAGCTCGCCCGATCCGAAGCGGTTTCGTCATACGGCGTGCGCCATTTTCACGTACCCACCGTAGCAATGCGCACCGTGCGTTTGCTCAGCCCAGCAAGTTGTGCACGAGTGTAACGAAAGTGACGACAATCGGCTGGTCAAATGTAAGCAGCCAAAACGTTCCGTTGCCCTTTTTATGTTGCGCCCCGCTTTTACAGTCATCTGCAGCGCTCTGTTTCTCGCTCATGCCATCGGACAAGTCTTTCGTTTTTGCGCACGACGCTTATGAAAAGTGAAGCGATGAAACACGGTGTAGTGGAATAATATTGCAAGTTTTGGTGTTTGGTGTGTTGCGAAGTGAAAAGCATTCACACAGCGTTGGATGCTGTTTATGTTGGTTAGCAATAGTGTGTGTGTGCGTGTGTGTGTTTGTTTGTGTTGAGTGTGATGCGGAGTAAGAAATTGCGTATCAGTCCCCTGCGGGTGATGATCGCGGGCTCGTAAGATTATCGATCACGTCATCGCAACCGATCATTATCGTTTATAACTCATTATCAGTTTTACGTGCGCGTGAATGTGCCCAAGTGTGGGTGGGTTTGCAATATAATGCAAAAAAGTTGAAGTAACTGTGAGGTCGCAGAAAAGAACTATCTTTCCAGCAGTTCAATCAACGCAAAGCTATACCGGTGATCGAGCCCCACTCCCAAAAAGGGCTGCAGGTGCTTCTTGCCAAGCTTATTTCCGGCCAGTCGGTGTGCCCGTTTATTAGAATTGATCTCGCGAAGCGTGGGGAAGACTGGAAAAATCGACCCAGAGATGCTCATCATCATTCAAACAACCGTAGCCGGTCCCGTTTCGTGACAGTGCTGCCAAGTAATTTGATTACGTTGCTTCTAAGCTCTTCCTCTCTCGTCCGCTTCCCATCATAAACCGTCCCGTGCGCCTGGCCACAAATTACAGCGATCATTATTTTTCCTACCGCCCGACATTCGCGTCGATCGATTGATCGATTTCGCTTTCGACCGATCGATTTGTGCGCTTCCTTCGCTGCAAACATTTTCGATTTCCTTTTAGCGCTTCTGGGCGCATCTCTTTCTCGGTTCGGCTTTTTATGTGTGTGTGTGGTAACCCGGGCAATGTTGCTGCTGCTGCGGCTTACCGATGGATGGATGGAAGCTGCAAAACGGGGATAGTAGTAGCATGAGGGGAGGGGGGGGGAGGGAGCACGGGCACAAGGTAGAATTGCACACACCGTGGCCAGCGCATGCCAACCAGCACCCATCCGAGGGCACTTGTGTTAGAGAGCGCGCGGAGCGCATGATGGAACCTTACGTAACGCTTTTTGCGACTGGACGTGGACGCCGCTGGTGGCTCGTCCGAGCACTACAGTGTGTGTGTTTGTGTGGTATGTGTGAGTTGGCGGGCGAAGCATTTAAAGCCACGTTCTGGTGCCTTGGCGGTGGCTGTGCAAGATGAAACATGTAAATATGCGCAAGAATTTGGTCAACATTACTGTCTGCGTCTCGCTCGCGGAGACGTAGGGGTGGTTTTTGCATCCGCACGGTAAAGAATGACGCTTTGCGCAGTGACACTTTCGATTCGACGGCTGGGGCGAGGGTAAAAGAAGCTTTACTGCACAGCAAGAGCGTGGTGCATCAGCGTGCGGCTTCACAGCGTGCTTTGTATTCATAGCTTGTGGTGGTACTGTGTTCTTCCTTCCCTCATTTTCCCTCATTTAATTCCCATCCCAGGTTTTGGAGGCTGGCGGTCG
>AXCO02002513.1:0-27570 GCA_000473525.2 Anopheles melas | reverse complement strand
CGAAAGAAGCCACCCCAGGTACGATGGCGCAATCGGTCTCAAAGGTGTTGGCCACGTACACGGAAATCGAAGATCAGATGCGATCCGATCGAGTCGCGCGTGCTGCCATTATGCGACCGACGGAGATGGTGGTTTTGCAGCTCGCAGCAAAAAGCGAAATGTGAGCTTACGTCACTCGGGCGCCGGTGTGGCTTTCCCGCACTTCCTGGTCAAGCAAGCTGGGCACGAAACTGGGTCTTCACTGGCGATCGTTTTGCATATTGCGCGATTGCGCGATTCCACACGCACGTGGGTTCGGACTCCCATTCGGACTGAAGTTGGACAAAATTGGCAACAAAGCAGAACTGGGACCAGATGGTTCTTATGCATTTCGGAACCTGTTCCAGTGCGTTGGATCAACCAGAATCGTCTGCAATCGTCCAGATCCCCCGAAATCATCGGGTAGAAATTAAAAATCCAGAATTTATCTATACATTGCGACCTAGTACCATCTAGAATTTCCAGATCATTCCGGAAGATTCCGATGGTTCTCGACCATCGGCGACTCTGGACGGCTCCGGACGATTCCAGACGATTCCTTCGATTTCAAATGATTCTCACGGTTGCGGATGGTTCCGTATGATCCCGAACAATACGTATGACTCCCATAGTTCCAGACGGTTCCGGATGGTTCCGAACGGTTCCTGAAGATGCCAGAAAATTCGAACGATTTACAATTTCAGACGATTCCCACGGATCCAAACGATTCGGACGGTTCTGACGGTTTCGAATGATTCCAGACGATTTCCACGGTTCCGGACGATTCCAGACGGTTCCGGCCGGTCCCGACGATTCCGAACGATTCTCACTATTACTAAAAATACCGATGGTTTCGGATGATTCCGAACGGTTTTAAGCGGTTTTGGACGATTGCGACGATACCGACGGTTTCGAACGAACTCATCTCGAATTTCAAACTCATCCCATAACTTATATCTTCTCTTTTTCTCTCTTTCCCTCACCACACGCACAAAGAACCAACGCCCGTATCGGAGGAACCGACCACAACCATCCCAACTACCACCACGGCTCGGGCGATCGTGACGAGCTGCATCTACAAGAACCGTTCATACGGCATCAACGAGCGGATGGAGGTAGGCTGCGAACAGATCTGCACCTGCACCAGCGACGGCGAGATGGAGTGTGCGGCGCGGTGCGCCCCGCTCAATGCGACCCGCTCGGAACAGTGCGTGGTGCTGCCGGATCCGCACGATCCGTGCTGCAAGCGCGAGTTCTGCGACGTCACGCTCGACGATCACGAGCAGAACAGTGGCGTCATGATGATGATGGCACCGGCCTCCTCCTCCTCCTCGCCGTCCACGATGGCCGCCGGTCCGGCCGAGCAGGCCGGCACCTCGGCCCAACCGGCGGGCTGCGAGTTCAAGGGACGCCCGTACCGGCTGAACGACCAGTTCCACGACGAATGTAACGCGCTCTGCCTGTGCACCGAGGCCGGCGTCCACTGTGCCAAGATCGAGTGCCCGTCCGAGTTCGGGCTGGACGTGCTCGATCCGCACTGCCTCAAGTGGGGCCCGGAACCGGCCACCTTCCGCGCGATCGCACCCCGCTGCTGCCCGGAGCGGATGCGCTGCATCGACAACGGGACGTGCGAGTACAAGGGCCAGTTCTTCGACAACTGGTCGGACATACCGAGCAATCTGACGGGGTGCGAGCAGCACTGCTACTGTGACACGGGTATCGTCGAGTGCCGGCCGGCCTGTCCGCCCGTACCGGCCGCCCCACCCTCCCATCTGCCCTGCGGCTCGCGGAACGCCCGGCTGATGCCGATCCCGGGCGAAGAGTGCTGCAAGCACTGGGCCTGCACCCCGAACGCGGACAATAACGGCATCGCAAGCGGTAAGTAAACACGACAACGTTTTGTTTGTGGAGCGCCCTCTGTCCTCTATTCCACTGTCTTTACACCCCGGAATGTGTGTACGCGTGTCTGTGTGTGTGTGTGTGTTTGTGTCCTCTCTACACACTTTCTCTCCCTCCCGACACGATTGTGATCATGCCACACATCGCACCATTGCGCTCATTGTACCACTGCACCCTTTGCGCCATTCTTTGCATTCATTCGCCAACCCATCAACCGACATCATCGTTTGCATTTGCAGGGAACGACGTGCTGAAGCCATTGCTGATGCCGGGAACGATCATCAATCAGTTTCTGCCGACAAAACCGCCCAAGGACAAGGAGCAGCCGGCGGCCACACCGTTCTACCCGACGCTCGACGGCAAACCGCCCAAGGTGCCGCAGGAGAAACCGCACAAAAAGTACACCAAAGAGGACGGCACCATCACCACTACCACCACGGCCAGCAAGAAGGACCACTTTAACAACATCTTTGCCGGCACGCGCCCGGTCGACGAGCCGGCGGACGACGGGAAGTACGATTACGGCAGCTACGAGGAGGGCATGAAGCCGGCCACGCTCGGCGTACAGCGGCCCGGGCCGCCCGGCTACTACGGCCCCGAGCTAAAGCCCCACTACGGCGGTGAGTTTAACCCGTACCTGCAACCCGCACTGGCCGGCGCTAGTGGCAACGTACCGCAGCAGGGTGGACAACCACCCCAGGGCCCGCAGCTCGATAAGCAGCTGCTAAGCGTGCTCGGCCCGAACGGTCCCGGCAGCCTTCCGCCGAACATACGCATCGAGCAGCTGCTGCAGCACATACACTCGCAAGATCCGAACCAGCTGGCGGCACCCGCCGGACATGGTCTACTGCACGGCCAGAACGTGCCACCGTACCAGCCACAGCTTCCGGCACCGCCCGCCACCACCGGCAATGGCATCAACTACAACCAGTACGGTACGGATCCGCACGCACCACCGCACGTGGAGCTTGGTATTGCACCGCACGAACACTCACCACCATCACTACCACCATCGGCACCGGCACCAGGTTCATACGCATATTTACTTTACCCATCCAACGCACCCGTTCTGTCGCTAACCCGCCCGTTTTATCACTTCCTCTTATTAACTGCGCTTTTTCGGGTTTTTGGGACGCTCTTCCCAACTCTTGTTCCTACTCCAGGCACTCCTTTTCCGTGGCACACTAACTCACACAAACCGATTCGTTTCCCTCTCATGCAGGTCCGGGTGGACACGCCGGTGGGTTAGCATTCTCCGCGCTGCAGGTTGACCTGAAGGTACTCGCGCTGGACGCGATCGATCCCAACACGGTGCGCGTCATCTTTCTCGTGCCGCAGGTGTACGTCGGGCTGCACGGGCGGGTCGAGCTGCGGTACACGCGCACCCGCAACAACGACACCAGCACCTGGCAGTCGCAGGTGTTCGCCCCGCCGGACGATCTCATTGCGACGCCCCAGCTCGAGTTCGAGCTGCCCGGCCTGAACGCCAACACGGAGTATCGCGTCAAGATCACGCTCATCCTGCGCGACGTCAACTCGCAACCGTCTAGTCAGGTGTACACGGTGCGGACACCGTCCGATCGTGTCATTACGCCACCGTCGATCGGTATCGGTACCGGCCACTTCCCGCACATGAGCCATCCGACCAACTTCCTGAAGGAGATCATACAGGATCCGGAGCTGCGGGCGGCGGAGGTGAACTCGACCTGGGCGAAGATCGCCTGGCGCAAGCTGGACGACGAAGAGCTGGACTACGTGGACGGGATACAGCTGCGGTACCGGGAGATCGACAGTATCGTGTACCACGCGACGCCGCTCATCCATCGGGCGCTGAGCGAGTACACGGTGGAGGGTTTGCAGCCGCAGACGCGGTACGAGGTGGGCATCTTCTTCATTCCCTTCCCGGGGCATGGGGAGGAGGTGCGGGCCGGAGAGATGCTGCCGATTACGACGGCCGAGCGGGTGGACGTGTACGGGTTCGAGGTGGTGGTGAATGCGAGCAAGATAAAGGCGACCAGCGTGGAGGTTAGCTGGTCCGGTGTGCCCTACCCGGAGGACAAGTACATCAACATCTACCGGGCGATCTACCAGAGTGACAGTGGGAAGGAAGATTCAAGGTATGCGGGGGGGAGGGGGCACAGAGGTTGAACTTTGACTTTCTGGAACTGGCGGAGTTGCTCACACTTCTTTCCCCGTTCCATTTTGCAGCGTATTTAAGGTCGCCAAGCACGACTCCACGACGGGGACGCTCATTGCTGACCTGAAGCCGGGCACCCGGTATCGGCTGTGGCTTGAGATGTACCTCACGAACGGTAGCATTAAGAAGAGCAACGTAGTCAACTTCATCACCAAACCCGGCGGTCCTGCCGTGCCCGGAAAGACAGGTTAGTAGGTTCGCACAGTGAAGTTTTCGTCGGAATCGATTCCAGCTAGCTCCGAAGTTTTCTGCTATCGATTCCGAAAATCAGTTTCCGAAATCGGCTCCGGAATTGGCTACGGAATCCGCTCCGGAATCGGAATCAGCTGCGGAATTGGTTCTGGAATAGGCTCCGAAATTGGTTTCGGAATTGGTTACGGATTCAAAATCGGCTTCAGAATCGGAATCGGTTCCGGAATTAATTCCGAACACGGAATCGGAATCGGGTAGGTCCGATTCCGAGCTCGCACCACTGTATCCCAGGACCGACGCTCACAGTAAAGAATTCTTCCCGTATTTCGCAGATAAACTGGCAGCTGCCGGTGCGGCCGGTGCCGTGAATGGAGACTACTACGGGCCACTGGTGGTCGTCGCCGTCATTGCAGCGCTGGCCGTTATGTCCACGCTAATACTGCTGCTGATACTGACGAGGCGTCGGGTGCAGAGTGCTACGATAACGCCACCGAGGAAGAACGATGCGGCGTACGACAATCCCAGCTACAAGGTCGAAATTCAACAGGAAACGATGAGTAAGTGTACCTTGCCGGGTTGAGGCTGAATTTTCAATCGATCTAATGGGCTTTCTCTCCTGCAGATTTATGATTCGAACGTGTCTTGCTTTGATGGTCACTCTAGCAGCCGGTTGCCATCCCGGAAGAGGCTGTCCGTTAAACCACATCCGTACCAGCGAACTGCTGGCAAGCGCTATCGCGAATCGGGTTTCTTTATTTATTACACTGTCCATCGATGTGAGACAAACGACGAAATTATCCGCTTCCCCGCTTCCGCAGCCCCGTTCGTCCCGTGTGTACATAGTAGAAAGATAATCCGTCCCTCAAGCTCAGCAGCGGGAACAACAACTGTCTCACGAACGCCTTCCGCCTTTAGCACAGTTACGATCCCATCGTCTTAACCTTCCTCCTACTATGTGTAGCCATAGCCTGTATAGAGATAAGTATCGTTTAGCGTGTATTGAAACCGAGGAAAACATATCCCGCAATGAAGAAGAATCGTTCGAACGCGAAAGATTGTAAATAGCGATGTTAACCGAACTGGGTCCTTCCACTCGAATCGATCACACCTAGGACTGTTTGAGGAACAATCAACTATGCTCTCCCAGCGCAACTGGGGGGGGGGGAGTGTACTCTGTACAGAAATAAAGTTTACTCGTCATTTTAACAAAAACACTGTTGCTGCTCATTCGATGATAAACTTGTAACAATCGCGTCCCTTCTTTAGCAGAAAGCCCTGAATGTTCATCGTGTCGATCAGCTCGTTACAGTTGGCCACAATGCCACCGGCCGCCATCGCTTGCCGCAGCTCGGCCATCGTGTACAGCGTCGTGCCGGTCACGGCCGAGCGGGACGCAAGCACACGGGCAAACTTGCGCACCATCGACGTTTTGCTGGTGCCGCTACCGTTCGTCAGGCGGGTAAACTGTAGATCACCCTCGTCCGTGCTGAACACGTCCAGCATGCTCTGCCGCAGGATGGCCAACACATCGCGCACGTGGGCCACCGTTGCTTCCGGCGAGAGGTCAATCTTTGCGCGGGCCTGCGTTAGCCGTATCAAACCCTCCAGCTGCCGGGTGGTGACCGGTATCATGTCCATATGGTTGTGGGCCCGCCGCAGCTCGACGAAGAACTCGCGCAGCTCCTCGGCCGCCTTGGCCGTCAGCTTTGGTTGCACGTTTTTGCGGGCGTATCCTGTGCAAAATGGGGAAAGAAATTAAATTATTTCTCTCACAAAGATAAATTAAAAAGACGATTTATCTCACCGATGTACTTTTGAACGATTTCCGGTGGCAACAGGTCCATCTGTTCGCCCGGTGCTAACCGTAACCGCTCTTCCAGCGGTGGCTCCCCTTCCTCCTCGTACGAGCAGTGGCCCGACGCGTCAAAGAACGGATGGGACAGCTGCGGTTGCAGGTGGGACGTGCCGGCCTTGGCCAAACCGTGCACCTTCTGGATGTGGGCAGTAAGCAGATTGTCCGTACGCTCGTTCGACCGATCGAGCAGAATGAACACCAGATCGAACCGGGACAGCAGGGCCGGATGTAGCTTCAAGTTTTCCGACACCGTTTTCGCCTTGTTGTAGTGGCCACCGGCTGGGTTGGCCGCGGCCAGTACCGTCGTCCGGGCCGGCACGGTGCAGATGACGCCCGCCTTAGCCACGCTGACCGACCGCTGCTCCATCACCTCCAGCAGCCCGCTGTGGCCGGACATCTTGTCGAACTCGTCGATGCAGCAGACGCCCTGGTCGGCCAGCACCAGCGCACCCGCCTCGAGCGACGCCCCGACACCCTTCTCCGTGCGCACCGTCACGGTGAGGCCCACGTTGGAGGAGTTCGTGCCGCACACGAAAATCCCGCGCGGTGACACATTGGCACAGCTTTGCAGTATTTGGCTTTTCCCAATGCCCGGATCGCCCACCACGAGCACGTGTATCTCGGCACGGGTACGCGCGGTATTGGCCATCCCACCGAACAGCCCGAGCAGCAGACCCGCCTTCACGATCTCATGCCCATAGATGGTGGGACAGAGCGATTGGACCAGCAGCCGGAAGGGCGACGGTTCCGCCTTGATCAGCCGTATCGCTTCCATGTCCAGCTCGGTAAACTCCGCCAGCCGGTTCCAGTTGGCCAGCACGTTCTTGTTGCTGCGCACGTACACCGCCTGCAGGTACGCTTTGAACATGCTGGCCTTTCCCGCGCCGTCCGATCCGTCCTGCGACCGGGCCTTCAGTATACCGGTCACGGTGACATCGTCCCCCGGGCACACACTGTCCACCAGTTCGTGCGTGAGCTCGATCTCGATGTTTTTGGCCGCGCTGCCGGCCACGGTTCGCGAGCCCTGGGTCGTTTCCTGCAGCCGCAGAGTCTGGTATGCCTCCATGCGGGTGAAGGCGGACTGCTGCAGCAGCACGAAATGACTGCGCGCTTTGCACCCACTGTGGCACGAGGTGGGTGTGGTGTAGATTCCATCTTTCTGCTGAACCGCCTGCTCACTGCCACACTGCGCACAGCGGAAAGCACACCAAGTGTTCATGATTTGGGTCGCGCCGGCACGAATGATCGTACCGCGGACGGATACCAGCTTGCCCATGCTGCTCACTTTGATCGACGAAATGGATACCTCCGGGCCGTAACCGACGATCCGGGGCCGAATCGTCTGCAGACAGAGCTTTGCATCGCTCTGCGAACTGCCGGTCGGCTGCTGGCACATTAGCGTGTGGTGCATTGCCAGCCCGATGCAGGCAAGCGTGTGTTCCGGACTGTCCGTCAGATCCTGTCGCAGTGTGGACCATTGTGTGCGGAGCTGCTGATCGTTGTCGCATGCATCTAGCTTCAGCTCGAACCAGCAGGTTGCTTTCACCTGCGGAAGATCGTACAGGTCGGCAAAGTCGCCGTAATGCTTCTGCATGGCACGCACACGATGGACCGTCTTGGAACTGGATGAATAATCTGTAACAAAAACGGGAAAAGGGAGGTGAGCACCGTACGTCGCCGGGAAAGGAACCCATAACCATTCCCCCTCCCACGTACCTTCATTGGGAAAGTATATCTTCCATGCAACGTATTCACAGCCACTGTTTCGTAAGCTAGTAGAAAAGCAGGTGACTTGGGTGGGTGGTCCCGATCCGGAAGAACAATCGGCCGACGACGATGGCAGTGCAAAACCTACCGGCTTTTCTCTAGGCACATAGGCCTGGTGCCGGTAGCCACGGTAGTTACCTCTCCAATTGCCACGCCAGCCTCCTCGAGCACCGCGACGATTCGATGGGCCTGCATTGTTCGTTGTATTTTGTGTCGGATGACCACCGGTCGGATTTTCCGCCATCGGAGAGCGCGCGATTTGTTTCAAACGCGACCAAACAACAACAGCAACAAACGTCCGTCAGCAGGTATCTGTCAATTTCAGCGTCAGCGCCACCTGTTGGTAAAATGATGCTTTGACAGGTGAATTTGAATTGTAACATTGTGGCTGTTGGAGTTAAGAAATCATAACAAAAAAGTTCTTTATTCGGGTTATTGTTTTGTGAGATTGTAGTGTAAGTGTAACCTAAACGTCTATAAAATTACAACACTCGAATCAACCATTTTCAAACGAGTAATCGGTAGCATCCTGCACTTTTCTTCAGCAAATATCCCTGAATGTTGAGCTTTTCGATAATTTCATCTTCAAAGCCCTGAATTCCTTCTTCTTCAATCAATGCGTGAAGCTCTTTCAGGCTAAATGATTTTGTTTTGTGCTCCACCGATCGAGCTCTTAACACTTCCAAAAACTGACGAATACTGGCTGCCTTCACTCCTCCCTTGTTAGCGGGCAATTGCACCGTCGGGGCACGATCGTCCGTATCATACCTATCGTACCAGCTGCGACTTACAATCCTGACGGTGTCCATCACATGCTCTGTTGTAATAGCCGGTGAAAGATCGATCCGTGCCCTGGCGAGAGCCATGCTCTTGATTTGAGCCATTTTCATCCCATTCGTTATGTTTAGCCAGTGGGGCATGGAATACATTTCTGAGAAGAAACCTTCCAGCACTGCCATTGACTCCTCGGTAAACTCGGGATTACAGTGCGAACGAGCATAATCTACAAAAAGGGAGAAACATACATTACGATTTGATGTACATGCATAAAACCAAGTTCAAACCAGCTCACCTATGTACTTCCGCAACAGCTCGATCGGCAAACGATCGCAATTTTCGTCAGGCTTTAGCCTAAGCTGTCGTACCAATGGTATTTCAACGCTGCATTTACTTGCGGAAGGGGTTTTGGGATGCAACCGAACGCCGTCGGAGCAAACGAGTTCCTCTGGCGGAATGATTACATCTTCCATTAGAAATACCAACGCAAACTTTTCCATCAAATTCCTTGGTAGAATGAAATTATCCAAGAACGGTTTCCTGGTATCAAGTACGCCCCTGTTGGGCATTACGTTTGCCAGCAAGGTAGTCTGAGGTGGTGTGTCGGTCAGCATCTTTTCCAACATTTCTAGCTTATCCATTTTATCGATTCGTTCGATACAACAAACTCCCTGCCCGGGTAGTGCTGGTGATTTGGCCATCAAATATTGCAAACGAACCTCATCTCGGTATGGATCGTTTTCCACAAATCCTTTCGGCGATGCTGCCATACAGCTGTCCAGTAGCTTTTGCGATTTACCGCTATCTATGTCAGCCAGCATGACGTGCACATCGCCTGTAGTACTGAATAAAGCAAGCAGTAAACCAGCTTTGACCGTTTCCAATCCAACAACTGCTGGGCAGAGAGATTGTACCAGCAGCTTAAATAGGCACGCTTCAGATCGAATTGCATTGATCACTTCTACGTCCGTGGAATTTACATTCCTTTCAATCGTACCATTGTCGAAATTCTTTCTTATGCAGATTGCTACAACATACTTGCTCGAATCGATTTTCAACACACCAGTTATGGTGACATTATCTCCTGCTTGCAAACCATCTACCAGAGCGCAAGGCACCTTCACTTCAATGGTTTGAGCTATAGATACTCCAGCATCTTGGATGATAATGAGTTGATGTGCTTCATCCAGATTCAACACAGACGCACAACAATACTCAATTCCTCCGCCAGTATTGCATTGCTCACAGATCCACTGGCGCGTAGTGTGACGGTTATGGTGTCGCTCAAAAACGATCGTATCGTGGCAGTATCTGCATTTGTACGCCCTCAAGGTGCTGGTAACAATCGGTTTGCTAACATGTACGACCGTCCCACCAATCGTTACCAATTTGTCTGTGTAGCTAGCATCAATTGTACTGATCGATTGTTCGGGGTCAAACAGGTGCAAGCGTGCAGTGATCTTCGGTATTTCGAGTGTTTCGGGTGAAAAAGGATCAACTGTATGGGTTGCTGCAACGGTACGATACATGGCAAGTCCCATACAGGCTATAGTGTACTCAGGGAATGCTTCAATATCAGCTTGCATAGTTGGCCATGCATCTTTAAGGCAAAGATCAGTGCGGGCAAGATTAAGCTTGAATTCAAAGCTGCCGGAACTTTCCGCTTCTAATGGTGAATAGTCATGTCGGTTTTCTAGGAAATGTTTCTCCAAGCAGCGAATGTGTTTATTTGTTGTTCGGCAGGTTTGTACATCTAGGAGGGAGCGAATAGTATGAGAGACTTCCATTAAACCGCTCACAGTTCATTTACCTTTGTTCGGAAAGTAAAGCTGCCAACCGATGCGATCCAATGCATCGGAACAACTTCGACTGTCGATACCGAATTCGTCAAACAGTGCACTAGCTTGTGATGAGTATTGTTCATTTTGAAAGTTGCTGGCAAATTCTGCACCATCACCTAACTCCCAATCACACGGTGCTGTTCCAAACAGATCCCATTCGTCCATGGTAACGAGTCGTTACAAACGCCATCAACAACGACCGAAGTATGCCAACAACTACGAAAACACACCGCCTGCTTTGTGAGCGATGAGAGCAAATTTGAAGAGAGTCGCCTCAATTACACACTTACACTCAAACACACATACACATAAACGTACATTGCGTACACAAAGGAATAATCCGTATTATTGGTATTGGTATTGGTGTGCTATTTTAAAAATCGACCGTTGATAAGATAACGCGACTTTGGTCAAAGCGGAGTATCACCCAAAATCTGCACTGTTTAATCCACTTCAACAATCAATTTATTTCCCCCAGGGTTAAGGTTACTGCCTTTTACGACCACGGAACGGTAAGATGGAGTTAAAATGTAAAGTGTTTCTACGATACTGTACTTGTCTCGCCGTGATAGGAGCGCTTCTCGTTTGGCCGGCTCCCGTTCACAGTGCCGTAGTTGGTAAGCTGTTTAAAAATGTATCTTATCGACTGTACGAATTTACTGCTTTCTATGCTATGATAGTGATTGGTGCACGTCCATACCTGGAACGAGTTGCAAAACGCGTGGTGGAAATATTGGAAGGGAGATACATTTCTGGAAACTCGCTGCCAATTGCGGACTACGTAGCTCCTATACAGTAAGTGTATCGGTAGTAACAGCTTGCCAAACGCGCACTAATAGTGATGACAGAACAAGGCTAGACGATGAATCAGTTCCTGTTTATTGGGCTATATAGCTATTGGGGTGATAACACTAATTAGTGTGTCGTAAAACTACTTCCATTATGGTGGCTGTTAACACTATCAAAGTTGATTAGATGGAGCTGTTTACAAAAAAATCTGTTCGGATTCTGCAGACGTTTCGCCTTCCCTCATTACTCCACAGACTAACCGACAAAGGCCTTTCCATTACTGGCAATGTATCGTTTCATTCGGCCTTTCTCGCCAAGATCGATTCGATCGAGTTCGACGCACAGAAGTTTTCGGAAATCTTTCTCAACACGGAGGTAACCGTACAAGGAGCACTGAAGTGGCACGGCATTGGCGTAGTGCTGGACTTTGGCGCCAATCTGGAGGAGTACAACGGGACGGGCACACTGTACGTCACGTACAATCAGTTCGATTTCCCGCTAAAGGTGACGAAACCTTTCAATGCCACCGAACCGACCGGCTCGCTCCAGTTCATGTCGATAGACAATTCGAACAAGATCGTCACGGTGGGCTATCCAAACAACAAATACGTGCAGCTAATTTCACGTGCGGTAAGAATGCCTTAGTATTAGTCTTCAATTTTAAGCTGTACTCATACTGCTTATGCAATCATTCTGTTCTTGCAGATAATGACAAACTTCGATTTTCGCGATTACATGATAGCTTCGTTCCGGAATTGGAACTTTCAAAACTTGCTGAAAGCGGTCATCGACGAAGTACCGTTCCCAGAAGTTTGCTACAATTGCTGATTGTCGCTCGGAGAAGGTTTAACTGTATCTGCTGCGTAGCGTTAGAAAGACGTTGAATAAAGTGTTTGGATGATGTTTTGCGACATCATGCATTCGATATCTTCTTTTTTTTATTCTGACATTTGTTCACCGATAAACGGCTTAAGCTTAAGCCAACGCAGTATCCTAAAACGCAGTGGCTCGACACAAGTAGTGGACGTAATCCGCCGAACTGGAACTTAACCTTGACAAGCGCCACTACACACAAGCAAAACACTATACTGATAGCAAGCGATCCATGTGACAATTACTGAAAAGATATATCTGAACAATCAATTCGTCGTTGAAACTCCTTGGCAGAAAAAAAAGAAACAAAAATCTATTCTTAAAGTATCACATTCTGCCTAATATGTGCTGGGCTAAAGCATAATAAGGACTGACAGCGAAACCATGCGGAAAATTTGCCAAATTTTGCTGCTGTACACGTATCAGCTAGCCCGCAAGATAAAGAAACGATATCTTCTAGTATAAGACTGCCCCTCGTTCTCCCTGCCAAGCCGAAAACCGATAACAACAATCTAACCAGCGCGGACCTGTTACCCATTATTGAAGTAGAAGTCAGTTCTCCACCAGACGTGTATCATCTCGTAGGTCCACCGCAGGTTGGCTTCTATGTTGGTCACCTGTTGCTAAACTTCTCAAAGGTAGGTAAGGCTATTATAACTGTAGCTGCTCTATACGTTTCCAGATACATCATCTCACAATGGCTCAACAGACAACAGATCTGTCTATTCAGGATATGTCCTATTAGCTTAGAGAGCTTTTTAGTTCCACCTGTCCAGCAAAAGTTGGGCATCACCGTTCTCTGCAGAGGCCCGTTTGCTTATAAAGATAAGAAAGTGCGAAAAACCATCGTTAGTGATATCAGTAAGGTGACATTTTTGACCGGTGAATAGACGCGTGTGTCAAAGCCATATGATGTATTGACTGCCGGTAATCGGCAACCATGGCGTAATTGATCGCACGAGACTGAATGATTAATTGTGATTGAAAAATTGAATTCAAGCTAATAGGCGGCAAAGAAAACTGACACTCTTTCCCACACCGCAAGGGTATTTTACACCTTTTTTCCTTTTATTGCAGATGAATCTTATAGCAATAGTGGCCGTGTTGACATGTCTAGCAAACTGCATGCACGCTGCACCCACACCGTGCGAAACCTCAACCCTGGAGGATACCGTGTGTGAACAAACCGAATATGAAGCCTATCGTGACTGCGTCGAAGAGCTAAAGGCAGCTCGTCAGAAGCGACAGACGCTATCCTGTCCACCGGTGGTCGTGGAGCCCGTGATTCAAACGGCGAAACCATTCGTGGCATTTGTGCCCGTCAAACCGCTGCACGTTCTCCAGCGGCCGGTGTTGAAAAGCCTAGATCGCACGGTGATCGTACGTCCCGACTCGAACCAGATCGACGATGGCGGTGCAGCAGACGATGAGGACGGCGAGAACAGTGTGCACTATCGCGTACCGGTCAATGTGACCACCGTTATACGCCTCACGAACATAGTGAACAACACCAACCATATCCACATGCCGACCACGCTGAACAACACCAACGTGAACAACATCCACGTGTACACGAATCTAACGGAGCTTTCCCCGGTCGATGGTAGCGGCGGGCCGGAACCGGAGCGCTGCTGTACGGCGGTGCGCCCCAAGAGTTGCCACACGTCGACGCAGGGAGTGCGCTGCAAGCATCACAAGTTCCATACCTGCGGCCCACAGTGTACGGCCGACGTAATACACGTTCAGCAGCGCAAGCGCTGCAACCGAGCCACGGGCGAATGTAAGGAAAAGATCGCTTACGTCCCGCAGCCGGAAAAGCCAACCTGCGTGTACGTCGACGAGTGGCCGTACGTGGTGTGCGGCAAGCCGGCCAACATGAGTGTGATATGTGCGGGCTGCTACGACCATTACGGGCACGGGTACGAGGCGTTCAATGGGCACGCCCGGGTACAGGACCAGTGCCGTGGCTGCTATGACGATGCGTTTGACGTTGGTCCACGGTATAGGCGCGGTCCGGTGCTTCGTCCGTTCTACTACCATCAGGCACCCTGCTTCCTCACCGGCAACTGTCCGGAGGTGTACGGAGATTGCGGCTACGGTTGCTACGGGCATGATCGTATTGATCCGGCCTGGGGTGTAGCACAGTCGGCGGTCGAAACGTTCGATCCCGCCCTGGATCAATCGAACGTGATCTACTACGATGGGGACGATTTCGCGGTGTCGAACGAGGTGTCGGATGATTGGGGCGTACCGACGGCCAAGTGTGCCGTCGTCACGGATGGTTCAACCATTACGGTTAAGAACTGTACGCAGGGTGTGGATAATCCTTACATGGCCGCACCGGCTACCCATCCACAGTATGGGCAGAAGTGGCAGGAAAAGACAGGGGAAGACACGAACAAACTCCCTGCCAGTGGGCCCGGTGTGGACGAGGAGGACCAGGACGAGGAGGACGGTTCGGGTGCTGGTGCCATGAACAATGAGGTGTACTTCGTGGAGGAGTACGATGAGGAGGAAAATCTTTAAACGCCTCCTGCGTTGTGTAGCGAGCGTAAAGCCAGCAAGGAATGTTGTTCAAAATAGGATGTAAATTGCAATAAAAGTCACGCACGCGAGAAGAAGCTCGACCAGTTTATTGTGCGTCCATAGTTTAACCTACCTGCTTAAGTTTATTTGGGTGGTAGCATATCTTTAACAAAATATTATTTAATAGGTAGAATGTAAGGTTGGGGTCTCACCCAGCTAAAGTTCGATTTGCTTTCGGTTGCTGCAGCAGGTCTATAATTTTCTCCTCGGTCATCACGCACACCTGTCCAGGGGAATCCTTGCAGAACGCGTCCTGATCGACAAAGTGACAGCTCGCATTCTTCGCACAGTCGTACGTGTAGCACATCGGGTGGCATCGGCTTCTTCCCCGGAGGCACCCAGAACAATCTGGAACGATAGACAGTACAAGGCTTACACGGCTGGACAACTCTCCTCAACGCAGCGGCTAGCTTATACCTGGCCTAGGGCACTGCCCCATACGACAGTGAGTATTGTACGCAGGGTAGTTCGTCATCGGTGGCATAATCAACCATGGATGCTGATAGCGAGGCTTCCTCGGTCGCAGGTACATCACCTTTGCAGTGCAAACTCGGGCACACACGTACTGCTTCCGATGGAAGCAAACCCATTCGTCCTCCTGCTTCCGGCACACCCTTGGCGACACGATCATACAGCAGGGAGGATCCGAGTCCGGTGCTTTCGTTGTCGCAGGTTCGTCCATGCTGTCGTCTGCCGGCAGAGTTTCCGTTTTACTCGGCGGCTTGGTCTCGTTTGGGCCTTCCTCGTGCACGGTGGTTTCGTTGTTTCTTATCACGACCATTCGCAAAGCTCCGTTCGCTTTCCGGCGCATGATCTTCACAATGACGTTGTTGACCGTGTTCGTGTTGAATGTGGTTTCGTTATTGATCACATTATGGTTGTTAACGATCTTCTCGTAGCTTACGGTGAGATGGTGATCACGCGTCGGAACCATACCGACCTGTTCTGCGTCGTCATCATCCTCATCCTCCGTCTGCTCTTCCTCCACATTGTTTGGATCGAGCGGATCCGGCACCGGGAGCTTGATATGCAACGGTGGCACAACTATGAAGCTTTCCTTCGCTGGAACAACCTCCAGTATCGGGGGCAAGACCTGTGGGTGGCAACTTCCATTCCACAGAACGGATCCCGCTGGGCAGCTGGCCGATACGTGTGTAAGGTAACAGTTGCCTTTGTACTCACTGTAGCCGGGATTGCACACACACTTGCCCGCCACCTTCGCTCCGTTTAGGCAGATAGGCGGAATTGATACACTCTTCGGCACAGTTTCAGCCGGGTAGGCTAACGGGAGCAGGGCCAGCACGGTGGCAAAGCACCACAGTCTACAGGATCCGCGAAACATTCCCCTCCTATGACTTAAACGTCTGCCCGAAAGTCAGTCTAAGTTGGAACTGAAAATATCATTTCCCGAATTCCAGCTAACGACCCGACGTGGTTGATAACCTCTTTGAGTTAACCTTCACATTCTGAGTTTCGGCTTAGAGCATAGAACATGCAAAACAATTCTTTGCGCTATTGGTTGATTCTACGAATTACATGTACGGGCCGGTGCTGGAATTAGAATTCCACCAAAATTGATTAAAACAGTGCCCAAGCATGAATGGAGAGGTTGGGCCAACATTGTTGGCGTACACAAAAAATATCCCATCCTCTCGATGTTCTAAAGGGAGCAGGGTGCCACTCGCGGTTACCTCACTGATAAGAACTTGTCAAATTGTTGCAATGAACTCCCATGTGGGAAGAATTTTTGCTGGAAATGCTGACGCGATTGGGGAGCACACACTTCTTCCTATAATCTGGGTTTGACCTTCGAGGTGAGATAATTGGGCGGATGGTAAAATAATATTTAAATCAACAACAAGGCCACACCACACATCCAGTGTTAATCCGATTGCCGGACGGCGAGTATCGCCGGGCTTGATGGGATTGGCGTGAAGTTACAAGTGTATCGCGATGGAATTACGTGAAACAAAGGTAATCCGGTGCTGTGGGGCAAATGTTCAAAGTAGTTAACTTATAAGTCTGTACAATTTCTCTACGGTCTCTTAAATATAACGTGCTTACAGTGTGTCCAAGTATATTTGGAATCGATTTAGAGTTTCATATTGTTCTGTTAAAGCTATAGTGCAACAAAGGCTATGAAATGGCTGGACTGCTGATTGGGCTGAAATGGACCTTACGTGTTTTCAGGCTTCTTCTTAATGATACATATTCCTATATAGCTGTGAAGCAGTTTCGGAAAAAGTTCATACTAGATAAATGGGAAAAGTGGCAGGAAACAAAAGGAAGTTCATTGAATCATTTCACTCGTTGAAACGAGATAAATCGTTTCAATAAGTTCGTATCGGTGGTCTGTTCATTGGAAGTGCCAGTAAATGATCACGACGTACATTGCTACTGTACAAACGAAGTAAATCAAGTGAAATGAGAAGAGATCCGAACGAAGGAGGTCTGATCACTAGACAGGTACCGTGAAAGTGAAAATGAAAATGAGAGTTTTTGATATACAGTGAAATCTCGCTGTGGTGTAATCACTTGAAGATGAATTTCGTCTTACTGTTGTGTTCCGTCATTGCTTTGAACCCCTTGGGCATATTTTTCAATGTTTCATCTATGACTTCCTCACCTGAATTTCGTAGTACACAGAAATGATTTATTTAGCGGTTAAATGAGGTCAAATTTCAACGGTTCAATATTTTGCATGCTCCGGATACTTGATACCTTGGATATCTTTCTAAGCTTTAGATTCCTTGAAGATTTACCTTCACAAGTATATTTACTGCATCTACTAAAAAAACAAGCTGAAGCATGATGTTTGATGTATTGAAGGAGGAGTATTCAAACTCTCCAACGAATACACAAGATTTCTAGTCTAAGTAAATTATTTCATCATTATTCTACCAATTTGCTAGAGTCGTTTGAGTGCAATTATTGAGATATTTCAATGACGAAGAAATTCAAAATGTATAAAATTGATTACTATCAGTCGAGAAATTCGGTTTCGATTAACTTGGTATAGAATTCGTAATGTCTTCGCATGCTTTCGATAACTGAAAGTCTAAATCTTTGTTTTCACGTTACCCTGTTACCCTGGTTCAAAATTAAAATTATCTCATGAAACTTAATGTAATTGTAACTGAAGGCCTTCAAATACAGATATGAAACTTTTGATACTGGAGCTTAGAACATTTTGTGAACGATTTTAGTAAAGTCGTCAAAAGGAACGATTTTTGAAGCGATTTTTCACAGATAACCTTGCAAAATTTTCATCTTCCAGTGTCACTACACAAAAATGGGTTTTGCTGAATTGTTTCTAGGTATTGAGGGCTAACGTTTTGACCGCAACTGTTTAGTCTATCATCGGTTTTCGGGTTTGTTTTTGTCGAAAAAATTGCAACAATCAATCTTAGTCAGATTTCCATTTCATTATCAGTTAATTCCCGATGTGTGGCTATTCCTCTGTCGAAATACACTGATAATGAAGAAAAAGTATGTTCGCTCACTGACCGCTCTTCTCGACGTTCTTTGCTCTTTCTTTGCAGAGTGTAATATGCTGCCTGCTGCTAGCCGGGCTGCTTCACGCAGCGTTCGTTGCTAGCGCGACCACAAACAGTACCGTTCCGGTTGTCGGGAACGTCACGGTTACGAATCAAACATACCCGGTGCCGCACGTCCGCAACGGGACGGTTGGAAATCGAACGCGAACAAACCGCCAGATCATGTACCCGTACGGTGGTGGCGGCGTGCTGCAAACCGGAGGCATGATGCCGATTGGCGGCATCATGACGGCTGGTGTCGGCTCCACCGTTAACTGTCCCGCCGGCACCGAGCTACAGAATGGGCAGTGCGTGCAGCGCGTATCGTACTGCGGCGCGGGCTACAATCTCGTCGGCAACACGTGCGTCGGCCAAGCGACCTGCCAGGCCGGCTACACGCTCCTGAACGGCCAGTGCCATCTGCAGACTCCTTGCGCTACGGCAACCTGCGGACAGGTTTCACCGCCTATCATTATCCATCAACAACCGCCGACAGTGTTACAACCTGCGCCACCACCATCACCGCCCCCGGTAGTGACGTGTACGTGCGAGTCCGGCTACACGCAGGTGGGCGATCAGTGCGTCAAGTACGAGACGAAACAGGTCGACATGCAGACGGAGGAAAGCAGCCAGCTGGAGGCACTGACCTGCCCGGCCGGGTACGAGCTGAACTACGAGGAGTGCATCCAGCACAGCAACCAGGAGGCACGCTGTACGCGGGGAATGCGCCGCGATGACGTGTGCGTCGTGCCGGCCGAATGCCGCTACCCGTACGCGATCGACGAGTACGGGCGGTGCGTGCGGAACATGAGTGCGCCGGCCAGCTGCCCGCCCGACGCCCGGCTCGTCGGCGGCGTCTGTCTGTACAGTACGCCCCAGTGTCCGGCCGGCTACCGGCAGGAGGGCGGCATCTGCGTCCAGCGCGAACAGGTCCCGATCAGCTGTGAGGAGGGCGGCTCGCTGCAGGGCGGGCTGTGCGTCGTGTCCAGCCCGGATTGTCCGCCCGAGTACCGGCTTTCCGGGGGCCAGTGTGTGCTGGAGCGCCGCACGACTCCCCGCTGTCCGCCGGGCACGCGGCTCCAGAACGGCATGTGCGTAGTGCAGGAGCTGAACTGTCCGCCCGGCTTCCAGACCCGCCCCGGTGGCGTTTGCGTCAAGCGGGAGAACCGTCCCGCGACCTGCCCGTCCGGCGCCCGGCTGGTGGGGGACGTGTGCGAGTCCGAGCAGGACGTGTGTCCCCGCGATTACAAGCTCGAGTACATGCAGTGCGTCCGGTACAGCCAGCGGCCCGTCACCTGCCCGCGCGAGATGCGCATGCAGGCGGGCGAGTGCGTCTCCTCGTCGGTCAGCTGCGAGACGGGCTTTACGCTGCGCAATGGTGAGTGCGTGCGGGAGCTGACCGCCCGCCGGACCTGCCCGCCGGGCAGCGTGATGCGCGACGACCAGTGTGTGGTGGGGGAGCCGCGCTGCGAGACCGGATTCGCGCTGCGCGATGGCGTCTGCGTGCAGCACCATCGGGAGGAGCCACGCTGCCCGGCCGGTGCGCAGTACCGCAACGGGAAGTGTGTGCTGCGCGTGGACGACTGTCCGGCTGGGGCGACGCGCCGCGACGGGGACTGTGTGCGGGGCGAGCAGGTGTCGCCGAGCTGCGAGGCCGGGTTTGTGTACGTGCGCGAGCGCTGCCTGGCGAAGGTGCAGTGCGAGTACGGCTACAACTACAACGCGAAGGAGGCGATGTGCGTGCGCATGTCGCGCACGACAATGACCTGCCCGGCCGGCACCGCGCTGGAGGGCGAGCGGTGCGTTACGCGCGACATGATCTGCATGGACGGGTACACGCTGCAGGGGGGTCAGTGCGTGATGCGCATGACGACGGCGCCGGTCTGTCCGCCCGGCACGACGCTCCGGGGCAACCGGTGCCAGAGCAGCGTCGCGGCCCAGTGCCGCGTCGGCACGGTGCCAGTGAACGGGGCGTGCGAGACGCAGGAGACGGCCTACCCGAGCTGCCCGGCCGGCTACCAGTACTCGGCGGGCCAGTGCCACGGCACGACCATCACTGCCGTCGCCAGCCCGGCCCCGGCCCCGAGCCCGTGCGCGTACGGCCTGTGCGCCAATCCGTGCATGACGGGCGCGTGCAGTATCCCGTGCGCTACCGGCTGTGCGGCGGCGGCCCAGACCCAAACCCAAACGCAAATGACGGCCTCGGTCCAGGCGGCGGCCTGCCCGGCCGGCTTCACCATGCAGAATGGCGTCTGTTCGCGCCGGTCGCTCCTCGCGATGGAGTGTCCGCCCGGCTACACGACGGACGGCGGACAGTGCATCGTCTACCACACGATGACGTGTGCGGCGGGCAGCTTCCTGCAAGGGGACCGGTGCGTGCGGCTGCAGACCCGGCCGGCCGTGTGCCGGGACGGCTACCAGCAGGCGGGCGACCGGTGCATCCACACGCGGCCTACCTGTCCGCCCGGCTACCGCAACATGGAGGGCGCGTGCGTGACGCTGACCGAGCGGCCGGCAACCTGCCCGCCCGGCAGCACCAAGCGCAACGGGTTCTGCGTCGGCACGCTCAGCTGCCCGCCCGGGTACTACCTGCACCGTGGGACGTGCCAGCGCGAGGAGCATACGGCCATCACCTGCCCGCCCGGGTTCGTGTACGCGGACGGGGAGTGCATTGCGCACTTTAGCTGCTCGGGCGGCTTCCGCCTCGAGGGCAACATGTGCGTGCGGACGGAGCAGCGCACCGTTTCGTGCCCGATGGCGGCCCGCCTCGTGCGCGACATGTGCGTGGTGGGCATTCCGACCTGCGAGCACGGGTACGACTACGTGGGCGACCGGTGCGTGAAGGTGGAGTACCGAAGCCCGATCTGTCCGCCCGGCACGCGGCTAAGCAGTGGGGTGTGCGTGCTGGTCCGGCCCCCGCAGTGCGAGACGGGCTACACGTTCTCGGCCGGCCAGTGCACGATGCTGGACCGGCGGCCGATCAACTGCCCGTACGAGTTCCAGATCGTGGGCAACCGGTGCGTCTCCCAGCGGCTGCTCTGCCCGGCCGGGTTCGAGCTGAAGGGGCGCGAGTGTGTGCGCGAGGTGCGCGAAACGGTCCGCTGTCCGCACGGCAGCATGCTGCGGGACAATCTGTGCATCGGCGATGGGCCGGCCTGCGAGCCGGACTACAGCATGGTGCGGGGCGAGTGCATCCGCACGAGCTACGGGTCGCCCGAGTGCCCGCCCGGCACGGTCATTACCGAGGGGCGGTGCGTGCGCAGTGCTACGTGCGCGCCGGGCTACCAGCTCCGCGGCGGACAGTGCGTGAGCCAGCGCGTGGTGAAGCTGACGTGCGCGAGAGGTTCGATGATGGATGGGCGGTGCGTGGCGCCCGGGCCGAACTGTCCGCCCGAGTACGAGCTGCGCCGGGAGGGCTGTGTGCGGCGCGAAACGAGGGAACCGACCTGTCCGTCCGGTGCGAGCCTGCAGCAGAACTACTGCGTCATCGATCGGCCCCAATGCCGGGAGGGGTACCGGTACGCGCACGGCACCTGCACGAAGCTGGTCAAGATGGCGGCCCAGTGTCGCGAGGGCGCTGTGCTGCGGGACGGTATGTGCGTGACGAAGGTGACCAGCTCGAAGGCGACCTGTTCGGCGGGCTACATGCTGCAGGGTTCGTCGTGCGTGCGGACGCTCTATGCGCAGCGCACCTGCACGACCTCGGCACCGGCCGTACCGTACACGCCGAGCGTCAGCGTCGGCAGCAGCAGCATCATCGGCAGCGGTAGCATCCTGTCCAGCGCGCCGACCATCATCCAGCAATCGTCCTACCCGTCGTACGTCTCGGTCGGTTCCGTGGTGGTCCCGGAAGTGCAGAGCAACTACACTGCCGACTTTGGGTCGGCAGGGCCCAGTCACAGCAGCAGCTTCGATGACTACTTCACCGGGGAGCAGGCTGGAGGCGGCTTTGAGGACTTCCCAAGCTACTCGAGCGGCAGTACACTGGAGGACACGAGAGAGCCCGGCTCGGCGTCGAGCGTCGCTGGAGGAAGCTTCGATGACTTCCCGAGTTACTCGAGTGGGGACACGTACGTGTCGCCGGGCTCGGACTACGAGATGAGGGAGTCCGGGCCGGCGTCGAACGTCGCGGTCGAGGCCGAAGCGATCGATGCGAGCGTGGCGCGTATGAAGCGCTGTACCGTGATTGGGCCGCGGGTTTGCGTGCGGGACGAGGAGGAACAGTGGTCGTGCGAGCAGACGCACTATCGCAACATTGCGTCCAGCTTCTGTGAAAGCGAAAGCACGACCGTGCAGCTGACCGTGGGACAGCATTTGTCGTACAACGAGACGTTCATCGTGATGGCACCGCCGGAACAGCAAGACGAAGAATATGGCTACGAAGAGGAAGACGCGGAAGATGAAGAAGGTAGTGGTCGAAGCTGAAAAAGGGAGTGTGCACGTAACTTATAATTCTCTCTCTCTCTCTCTCTCTCTCTCTCTCTCTCTCTCTTTCTCTTTCTTTTCGATACAGCTGCCATGGATTGTGGTGATTGTGCCGATCAGAGCTACAGCTGTGCGAAGAAGTGCTACACGTACGATGAGTGCACCGGTTGCAGCACGGTCGAGCTGAGTAGCTTCTGCGAAACCCTGTCGTACAGAGCGGCTGGTAGCGATCAGACACTGTCGCGGGTGTGTGAATACTTAAAAATAGATGCATGAGCCACACACACACCACCACCCCCACCTCATCTGCATTCGATGTTATTCATAATAGCAAAACTAACCCAATCCATGTTCCACAACTAGCCGGGTAGGCAAATAAAATTATACATGTAATCAAATGTAGATGACAATAGTTGTTTTTTGTTTGTTATGTACTTTCTGGAAGAATGTCTAGAATAGAGTCCACTAAAACTAAGGGTATATTGCGGCATCTAACGACTCCACCGTCCACAGCAACATCCATTAGTCTCCCCAAGCAGTGTTGAGAAAACTGAATTCTACTTCTGATTGGAACGTCTGAGCGAGGATAGCGGTTAAATTCCAGAAGCAGTCAGGATTCACAATCATTTTCAGGATGAGTGTGAGTTCGGGATCTGTTTAAGGATCGGTATGTGTTGGTGATCAGCCCCAGGGCAAGTGTGAATAATTCCCTGGAAAGGTTTCGGTGTGAGATTCAATTCCAACAACGGTGTGACTTCAGCGGTAGATGCGTATGGGGCCTGGATCAGTCACAAGACTGATATGCATTCAGAAATGATTTCAGGACCGGTATGGGTTAAATATCAGTATGAAGGTATCAGTTTATGTTCAGGATCAGATCTAAGATCAGTATGGGTTGGGGCATCAGTTCCAGCAATGGTACGGATCAAAGATCAAAGATTAGATATGCGAGGCATTCGGGAACAGGACAGACATAGGTTCAGCATCATTTCCAGGGACAATATGAGTGCTGAATTATATTTAAGGACCAATTTTGGTTCAAGATCAAGTTTCAGAATTGATTTGGGTTAAGGATATGTTCCAGGATCGTTGTGGATTAGGGTTCAGTTTCGTGTTCACAGCCAAAATAGGTATGAGTTTAGGATCAGTTTAATTTCCGATTGGTCTCTATTGATGTTCAGAATCATTCTTTTGATGGAATCGATGTATGACACAACAGCCTTAGCTAAGTTCCCCATATCCCGAGCAAAACGGTTTTGTGTTACTTGAACACGCATAGGTCTGCTTGGTATTGCTTGTAATAAGATGTACGGTACTGGATGTAGGATTCTACAAAGCATCAAGTTAGCTAACTAAGTTAGCGGAACATTTCGTACAGGGTGGTTTTATTGCTAAAAGTGCAAACACGTTTGCAACACAACGGTTCCGCTGGATGTTTCCTTTCTTAAATACAGCTTAGGACTTAGGGGAGTAAGTGAGTGAACACAATCTCTTGTTTGGCTAGTGCAGCCGACGCGGTACACCGCGGTACGAGGACAACAAATACACACTCATACACCAACACGGAAACGACAGGCAGGCAAGACTGGACAGTGAATATTTCCGGTAGAATCTTTCTGGTCAACATCGGATAAAATATCATTCTTCTAGTGAGTGATGTAACTTGCAAGAGTACCGCACGCTCTCTCTCTCTCTCTCTATTTTCTCTCTCCCGCTGTATAAATCTACAGGATCCTGCTTCAGGGGAGTAGGAGGATTGGTTAGCTGGCCCTGTTTGTGCGATCTAGTGGTGTGAGTTTAGCTCCTGTAGCTCCTCCTCAGAGTCGACGGAATCCTGCTCATCGTCTGAACCGTGGAGGGACGGTGCCGGCGTTGTATGTCCTACGAAAAGTTTGAGCAGAGAGTTAGTGGTTGGGGAAGAAAGACTTTATAATGAAGCATTGTTTTACACTTACTGGACGAACTAGGACTTGGTGGGGCACTAATCGGGCGTGGATATGTGAAGTCTGTCGCTCGCTTCAGGTATTCCGTGGACTCGTCCACATAATCCGGATACACACGCTGCAGTGCCTTAACCCTCGCCTGGCGGTAGTACTATCGGGCGAAACAAATCAAAATTACCAGTAAGATAGGTGTCAACAAGTACGTTCCGAGCCGCTCCGTACTTACAATTCCCAGATTTCTCCAGTCGAGCAGATCGCTCAACCGCTCCGTTCGATTACGCTGAATGATGCGCTGGCGGCGGTTGAGCTTCGAAAACTCGAACATATACTTGGACAGCTGCTGGACGCTCTCCTCCACCGCAACGTGCCGCCGGTCGACGATGTAGATACCGTACGACTTCGGATCGGCCACGTGCTCGTGCATGAAGCATCCAAACCCGGACAGGTTCGTCGTGATGCTCGGTATACCCATCACCGTACACTCGGCCGGCGTGTAGCCCCACGGTTCGTAGTACGACGGGAACACACCGAGATGGCAACCGCGCACAAACTCCTCGTAGTCCAGCCCGAACAGCGGATTGGTAGAGTTCAGGAACTCTGGATGAAACACCACCTTCACGCGATCGTACTTCGTGTTGAAGAGATGGCACCGGCGGATCGACTCTAGCACCGGATCGTTCCAATCGTCTACCACGTTGTGCGTCGTTACGGGCGGATTGCCATCGCGCTGCAGCGCGTACAGACAGCGCTTAATCTTCACAATGTCCTCCTTCGTCAGTATCTCCGCGCCCTCGGGCAGCTGGCCCTGCAGGCACGTCTCGTACATCCGCTTCCCGATGTCCTGCTGGATGCTGTTGATCGTATCGCGCAGCTGCTTGGTGACGGCATGGCCCCGCAGCGACTCCACGTTGAAGTTGTTCGTCTTGGCCGGGAAGATCAAAAATGCCACCACCGTCACGTCCGAGTTGCTCGACTTCAGCATGTGGTTGAGGCGGGCGAGTGCCTCGATAAAGATGTCCGCCCCCTTGTTGCTGAACTCGTACCGCCCGGCAATGAACATGTACAGCGTCTTCTCGATGTTAAAGTTAAAGTGACCGTAAAAATGGCCGCGCGTAAACTCGTGTATCTTCTCCTTCGCCATCGCGTGCATGTTCTGGAACTCGTGGATCGCCGCGAACTTCTTCACGTTCAGCCCATTCGGGGTGATAATGTCCGGCTTGCGCTTCAGTAGATGCTCCGCCTCGTACCCAGTAATCTCGGACACGGTGGTAAACACGTGCGACAGGTGGGTGGCCGCCCGCTCCAAACAGTACCGGTGGTAGATTTGCCGCTTGCCCGCCTCCTCGTCCACCGGGAACTTGTCGAGGTTGTTGTAGAAATCGGTGTTGCCCGCGCACAGGTACCGCCCGAGCAGGGTGGCGTGCGTGGTGAAGACGGTCGCCACATCGACCTGGCGCGTCCGGAGCGCAATCAGCCCGACACCCGCCTGCCACTCGTGAAAGTGAGCCACAATCCGTGGCGGACCGTATTCGTTCTCGTGCGAGTACACCTCAGCGCAGCGCTTGAACTGGAAACGATTGGGTAGTTGCAAAATTGCAGGTTAAATCGTGTCTGCGCGACAACTGTTGAGAACCCTGTTTTGGGGGGCTTACCTCATCGATGAAGGTCGCCACCGTGTAGCCGAGAATGATGGCATCGTTACACTCAATGTCCAGATGCGGAATGCCGACGTTGGACGAGTCCCAGAGCTCCTGTTTGTAGCCGTCCATCTTCCACGCCGCCGACCCGATGTCGAACAGTATGATCTGTGGATTGCCATCGACCAGCCAGCGGCCACAGTGCACCTTGAAGCCCTGGTTGCGCATGGCCGTGACCGCGCGGTAGAACGGCCCATTGCTGGGAAACTCGCACGCCTCAACCTCGGTACGGGCGGACGCTTCCTTGTACGGGCCGATCAGGCAGTACTGGTCGCCCAGCTCCTCGGTCGACACGAACGCTTTCGATCGGATCACCGTGTATATGCCACCGACTGTAAGTAACGAAGTAACCGGAACAGGATTAATAAAACTGATGAAGTGTATCGCTCAACTTCCATTACCTTTGTTGGCCACCTCCCATGCTATCTCGAACGTCCATCGGTTTTCCGTGTTTGCCGAGTGGCCACGGTCCAGAAACTGCATCAGGTCCGAGCTGGACTCGACGCGCGAATATCGGCGGCTCATGTTGTATTGAGTGTTGCTGCAAGGACAGCAATACAAGACGAACCAAATCAACATCATGCATTACTCTACAGCGAAACAGACGCCGTCGCTTTTTGCGTCATGAGGCGGCCATAACATCTAGCAAGTAGTACACACACACACACACACAAACAAACCGTCTATTAATAGTGGCGACAGAGACATTGGCGAATTTCGCCGTTCATTCTAACCAGGGCTGTCGGGCCGAATCTAGCATGCGTTCGCGCCAAAGCCAAGCCCGTCTTGAGGCCACCAACGGCTTCAAGGTTATCAAACGACCTTGACCACTGCGCGTTTGACATCGGCACAATGTCAACGCTGGAAAGGATCCTGCTGTTCCATCATTATTACTGCATCGTTCGTACGAACGGCGCCACATTGCTCATCGGTACGGTCGCCACGGTTATGTAAACACGCCCTGGCCGTCCCTATCAACTGCACTGGTTCGATGATCAGCATAATATAAACTATAAAAGGGGTTTTTGTTATTATTGCTTTTCAAAAAACAAAACTTAGCAGCTCTATTATTGTTGTTCGTTACTCTCGAAGGCTTTTTCATTATTGTTGCGATCACACACACGCACACGATCATCTCACAACAGCGCCAAGTAGAGGTCACTCCCATAGCCATA
>KI919937.1:13482-26889 GCA_000473525.2 Anopheles melas | reverse complement strand
TATTCGAGTTACGCGGATTCCTCGGGAACGCACAAACCGCGTAACTCGAGAACAGACTGTATGCTCAAATTGGCGATTCTGTTCGCAGTTTACTATAGCAACAGTTAAGGCTGCATACTAAATGTTCTGTCTCTTTCTTGTTTCTATGCACCTTTCATTCACTTGAAAGTGAATGTAATGTAAAGACCTCTGTAATTTGAAAACCGCTCTTATTCGACAGTCCCATCGCCTCTCAAATAAGAGAGAGAGTTGACTGTAATTAAAATGCACAGGAACTGATTAAGCAGTACGTACCTAAGCCTCCACGCATGTTAATCCGCTACTGTAAGTGCATACAAGTACAAAATTTAATTAAAAACTATTTATCAACTATATTTTGGGTACATTAATATGATATTACATATGATATATGTGAATCCGTGTTGCGCAAGTGTCTTCGAAACGTATTATTCGCGTAACTCGGGAAAAAACTATACACAACATAGAAACTTGTTCACCCACCTTGCTGATAATTCTTATTTTTTCTACTTTTAAACTGAATGATCCTTTTGCAACAATTGAATTGATTTGGATTAGGTTGATTTACATCTTTTCTAAGATCTGGTGGATAGTTGCCTGATCTTAGTCGTCTCAATTGATTATCGGATACATACAGTACGACGAAGCTCTTTGACAAGATGTTAGTCACCACACTACTTCACGTCATTGAAATACGCATAGAACTGACAGACTGACTGACTGTCATCGTACTCAGTTGCTGGACCTTTTAATGTAGATCTTCGCAAAAGATGATAGGATCAACAGATCATAATTTAATTAGTTATCATACAAACCTACTAGGAAATCTATCCAACAGCATGATCTTTCACAGCATAGTAAATTGATGCTTCAGCTTTTTTTTCTAAATAAGTATCAAGTGTTTGTTTTGGAGAAGATGTCTAAACCTTTATCAAAAGCTAAAAAACAAGCAGGAAAACTCGACACACCTAATACTGAGATAATTTGAGTACAAAAATCTCTGTTTAATTTCTGCAATTCAACTAGCTTTATTCCAATAATCTTTCTACACCATTTTGCCTTAATCATTTTATATATTATTGTTTTACATTTTTATTCAGAGAGGTTTAGTGAATTCATTACTACTTATATCTCCTAAACCACAAATTACCTTTAAAAATGACAATTCTTTCGTTGTCCTTTTGAATAAGTGTTAGAGACCAACAAAAATTCCTTATAAAAAGCAAAAGGTTCATAAAAATCTAACTATATTTTCCTTTTCCATAGTAGACACAAGTTTAAAAATTCAATTAAAATTTATTTATTTTCTATTAGTCAAATTTTACAATTCAAATCCCATATTGCACAACCACAGGAACCATAAAAAAGCGCCACATAAAGATACTGTAGTTATACGCTTTATCAAATCCTCCAATTCCTTCCAACAAGCATACTATCTTCGATCCATGATGGCTTTTGTGTACTCATACGATACCGATCACTATGCATTGATCCACCACTTCAGCCCTCTCCTGCCCGACTCAAACCTTTGCAGTGATTTGGTTCGGGCTTTGCTTCGATTAAATCCTTTCCATATCCTCCTCCAGCTGCAGCAGCAGCAACAACAGTATCGCCAACGGCCGCCTTCCTTTATTTTCCGATCGGACAACAAGCACCAATAATTGGAAATCTGGAAAATATGGTAATAAAGGTGTATCCGCCACCTTTTTTTTACTGTCCCAGCACGTGTGCCACTGTGTGTACTGGCAACTGGATGCTGCCTATGCTGCCACGCCATAAACCGCCACCGCGTCCGGCAGTACGCCTTTACGGTATCAATTTGTCCCCCGTTTGTCTCTGCCAGCTAGATCCTTCCGATCGCTGCTGGTGGGGAGAGTATGTTTTTCCAACTCCAATATTTTTATACTACTCCCCTTGCGGTGTGGCCATACTTCCCGATCCACATTCCGCTGGCATCGATTGGTTTTGCCACCATTGCGGGTTTGGGAAGAGTTTTTGTGAACCACATTCGTTGCTCATTCGCTGCACGGAGACCGTTTTGTGGGGAAAAGCTATCAAAAGCTATCGAAAATCAAAATCACCTGCGATTGTCCGTACCGATATTGAGCGTGGATTAGAAAGAAGGACACGACGTTACATGGAGTAAATCGAAGCGAAGCTCAAAGTTATTCAAAGTTTGAAGGTAATCAAAGACAAAGCTTGGCTGTTTGTTTGTTTTTTGCTCCATTCCAACGGCAACACATATTCGATCCAACAAACGTAACAAAGAAAAAGCTTTAGGTGGATCATGTTTACCCTATATTTCCGCTGATTCGTGCTAAAGAAAAAGGACAGCGAAAGCAGTGCAGAAATCATAACAAAATTATTATTTCAAAACACAACAGCAAAAAAATCCTCTCCACAACACTTTCTTTTTATAGCTTCATCATGTGACTCTTAGAAAATGTTTCGCTTCTTGCTGTTCCTGGCTGTTCGCCCTCTGCTCGGCCCCGGTCTCGCCCACTCCTCCCAAGGGGGAGAACAATCGGTTTTACGACAGCGAAACTATGACCATTGATAGGGAGCCCGGTACCGGTGTGCCGCGGCGAATCGAGGGCGCGTTTTGCAAGCGTCGTAAAAAAATGCGCATCGCCAAAAACATCAAAAAACCGCATCCACTTTTATGTGGCTGTTGCATGAAAAACACACTCCCTCCCGGCCTGTGGTGTCGGTGGCAATAAAAACTGCCATTTGAATTCAGCTCCCACCGAGCAGTTTTTGTGCCACAGTGCCACCAAAATGACAGCAGCAAACACCTACCCACGCATCCGGTGCGTTTTTCCCGCCGGTTTGCCACAATCGCCTTTTCGGAGTGCGGATCTTCATCTTCGATCGTTTGCAATGATCCTGCCAGTGCCAACCAATCGCATGCCATAGTGGAACGCATACAATTTTGTCCTTGCGAAACGCCTGGCCTCCAACAAAAATAAACGGCAAATGTAAACGAAAGGAAAGGCCGACCAATTCGACGTTCTTGTTCGACTGCAACGCAAAAGCAATCAATGGTAGGGTGGAACGCGGTGGCTGTTATTGTTATTATGATTGCCTCACATCGGAATATTAAGGCATGCCCGGCACACCTGAAACCACCGGCCAGGGAATGGGGAGCTTAGGCTGTGAAAAACAATCCTTCCCCAAAATGAATACCAGTGCTACTGAACTGTAGCAAATGGCCCGGTTTTTTTTTGCGCATCGGAAAGGGTAACACACGCCCACACACAGAGAAGGTCCTGTCGCAATAAGAGCGCCTCTTTTGGGTGGTAAACGGTAAAAAAACTCTAGGCCGATCAAAGAATACACCTTTATATGAACACCCTTCCCAGGGCCGGCCGGTTGCGGTCACGCCGATTGCCGAACCGGAGCCTCGGAAAGGCGAAATTGCCATATTGGAAACGGTTAAAGGTGATTGTATACGACGATTTTATGACCGATGAAGCTGTTGTCATGCATGTACCGTATTTTTTTCCGGCAGCCAAAACGGGCTGTGGGACGGGTGGAGCGGGAAATGGAAGTGGAAGGTGGAAATGGATGCGCGATTTTTGAACAGTGCAAACGGGAATCGAAGGTTTTTTGGGCACCCTACCCCGGGAGATGGTCGTTATATGAAGGGTACGCTAGATCGGCACTGTGTGTGTTTCGACACAATTCTACCCTTTTAGAGGCTGATTGTTTTTATTGATCTGTAAGATGTTTGAGGTTTTACACATTTTAATAGCAAATGAGTTTAGAGATTTGTCATATAAATGGGTTGTTCAAATGTATTAAATAAATACGTTGAAGTAGCGGCGTTTATACCAATTACAGCATTACACTTTTTTTTTCTAGATGTGTGTAATTAAGTGAATACTCCCTTCCTTATTCTTTTTTAGGTAGTTAAAGCTTTTTTTTCTAGATGTGTGTAATTAAGTGAATACTGCCTTCCTTATTCTTTTTTAGGTAGTTAAAGCTTAGACAGTGTAGGCCTGACATTACTCATTTTCAAAATCTATTCCATTTAAGCGTGATTTGTTCAGTAGAACAAGAGTCGATGCTTGGGGCGGTTCCGTGGTACAGTCGTCAATTCGAACCACTCAATAACATGCCCGTCATGGGTTCCAGCCTAGAATGGACCGTGCCTCCATATCAAGGATTGACTATCCGGCTGCGAGGTAATGAATTAAATCTCGAAAGCCTTTATAGGCCGGCATGTCCGCGTAGGACGTTACGCCAAATAGAAGAAGAAGAACAAGAGTCGATACGTTTTGGGGAGTAATAGCTACAATTTAACCTAGGATGGACTTTTAAGTTTTAACATGTAACCTATAACACTTAAGGCTATACCAGCACTAACATACGGCTCAGAAACATCGATCCTGTTGAAATATGACTAAAATATCTTAACCAAGATCGAGTGAAACATTGTTGGGAATATTTTTGCTTTGTATGTCTGTCAAAGGACAAACAAGAAGAGCCCCTACAGTTACGAGCAGTGCAAGTTGTACAAATATGTTGACCTAAGAGTCCCAAGAGCATGAGTCCTTAGAATAGCCAACGCGTAGTTGTTGTGTCCGCACAAAACAAACATTATGACGGTGGTATACGGCACAAATAGAATATGTGTTTAACAATCTTTGGTATCGTTACAATAAATACGTATACAAATAATACCACACAATAACACGCAATGCGGGAAGAGGACGGCTCGTCCTTCACGCGCCGCGATCCTCACTGAGGACGTCACTGGATGACAGCCCTGCTGTCAACAGTGAGCCCTCAGAATGAGGCAGCGGTCTGTCCACAACAGTAGTTAAAAAAAATCATAGAAAAGTTCTGAATATAGATCTTCGATTGTGTTAAAAATTGAAATATGAAGTATGATATGATGTCGTGCAGTAATACCTGATGTAATGTAGGAATATAATGTAGGAATGATAGATATTTAACAACTACACTCACATTGGCAGTCCATTAGGATAGCAAGACATTTTGAGAGACCTATTCTATGTCTGATGATGTGATCTGTATGCCTTTTGAGTCAAGAAATCATACAACGTGACGTACTTTCTTTGGTGGCCTTCTGTAATACCTTTCCCGGTGGTATGTAAATGCGAATGAGTGATGAAAACGGGGTTCTAACACACCAAAATACATACAACTTCTGTTCAAAATAGATAAAACTCACGGAACATCTTTAGAGATCTGTGGAAGAAGCTGCTTTAGTATTGCATAAAGTTGAAAAGGTAAAATAATGTGTAAATTAAATAAAAGTCCTCTTTATAAATCGTGCGGCTATATTGAAATATTTTTGCTTTATTTTGCTTTGATAGAACCTATAAGTTATTCTAGACTATAATATTTGCTTAATCGATCCTTCGCTTCACGGATCCGGTGTAAAGTCCGAGTTCGCCTCGATCCATTCCAGATAGTAGGTAACGCGTGCAAACACCGTCGGTACGCCATTGTCACAACCGCCTGACGAACCGAAGGAAACGACTCCCACCTGCAAGCTTTCCCCGCTGTCCTGCACCGTCAGTGGGCCACCGGAATCGCTGTTGCAGGCCGCCCGACCACCATCACCCGACTGGCAGATGTTTTGGGCCTCGATCAGCCACTCCAAACCACTCCATCCAGCGCGGCAGTCCGCATTGGTCATGACAGGATTCAGCACGTAATTCAGCACATCCGAAAGCCCCGGATTAGCGGTCGAGTATATACCGTACCCGGACACGGTACCCATCAGCCCGGCAAAGGTACGTGTATCGGAACGGCCCGGTAGACGGATCGGTTGAATCCGATCGGTGTACACGATCAGTTCGTCCAGCCGCACCACCGCGATGTCATTGCGCACGTCGAACAGATCGTACCCGGGATGGCCAATAACGCCGCTCGAGCTGAACGTGATGCGCTGCTGAGACGGTTCCTCGATCATCCGGTTGTGGGCACCCAGAATGGCGGTACCGTTGGCAACGGGTGCACTAGCATCGACTCCGGTGTAGACACAGTGTGCCGCCGTTAGGACGTAGCGCTGAGTTATGACCGAAGCACCGCACAGCCCAACACCTGCGTTGAACTGTCCGAGCAGCGCCACCTGATAGGGGAACTGACCGGGGCGAGCTTCTTGTCCGTTGACAATGCGACGGTTGGGTGCGTTTTGCGTTGTGATGGGTGTGCGAAGATTGATCGGAAGGTGAGCTTTGATGTGATCGAATTCCTCGATCGGACGCACCTGGGACCAATCGATTTCGTAGGAGGAGGACGAGATAGTAGGTAGTGGTGAGACACCGTGTAGCAGTGCCAGAAGTCCTACCACTGTGAGTGAAACTGCAAACTTCATCTTTGCTCGGCTAAGGGATTGGTTGTTCCGAATGGATTGCTAACTCAAAGACTGATACGACCAACAAATCGGTGAAGGTGTGCTTTTATACCAAAATTTTGCTTATCGCTTCAGGTTTGGGATAAAGATTCGCTCAAAATTGCCCACCACAAAAGTCACGTGCGATAAGACGATATCCCCACACCTCTGATAAGAGCGTTAAATCAAAGGAAGATTACTTTTTAAATATTGTTGGGGAATGCCCTGGTGGGAAAAAAACGTCTGAAATAGAAGATTGATTGAAAGACTAAAATAAAACCTGTAAGCGCGTGCCAGTAGGCAATAGAAATGATAAAAATCCAGTTCCGATGGAAATTCCAATGGTACAGTGTGTCATACTGGGGGCATTCCCCATGAGATTGATAAGAGCTTCCCGTAGAATGGTGTAGAACAGTCTGTGATAGCCGTAACTTCTTATTGCCGCAACGACCTGTGCGATCAAGCTGGCATATTCATGTTTTTAAGACTTATTAAGTATCACCTAGCCGGATAAGTCAAGCCCTTGCTAAGGAGGACGGTCCATATACGGGGATTGAACCCATGACGAGCATGTTGTTAAGGAGTCCGAGTTGACGACAGTATCCACTTGTTGCTCGCTAAAATCTCGATACCATGCTGTTGGTGATCTTACAATGTTTAAATAATTAGTAATTAGGTTAGTCAGAAAACTAAAAATAAACGTAATAAGTCATGTCGTATACTGCCATGTTGTCTCATTTTTAGTTTTGTAACATAATGGTATAAGTAATGATCAATCCAACCATTTTTGTTCATAAAAGAGAACCGAATGTTGTTAACTTTATTAAAAAAGCTTCCAAGCCTTATTTTCGTATGGTATCTTAAACCATTACTAGCGATTATTCCCTTCAAAGCAATGAGCCAACATTTTTTACCCAGTATGAATTCGAGTTTTTCCTCCAGGAACTGCAACCCCATCAAATCGCTTCATCTCGTCCATACATTTACACCCGTAACCGAATAGCGGCGTGCCATTGGAAAATCATTCCCACACGAAAACCCTCCCGTCCCCGTCCATGTGCACCTACCCACCCATCTGTGGCTCAAGATAAGCTAGTGAATTATTATGAATCGTTGCACCATCTGCATGAAATAGCCCTCCGTCCAGCCCATTCCATCGGGCGCTATCATCATCGATGATCTGATTTATTTATCACCACACACACACACACACACACCATTTGCTTGCCTGCCTATCCCGCGCCTGCTAGGGAAGTCAAAATTTGAAACTGCAATTTTACATCTTCCAGCCCAAAGTTATTGATTTCCCTACACGGCAGGCCCGAATTCGGGGCGCTCCCTGTTTCCACGCGCACAGGAAAATAAATTTCTAATGCGTGACCTTGCTCAATCAATTTTTACCGCCCATTCGATTAACTTTCGCCAGCATTCGGGCCCGATGCCGTGTTTCAATCGCTGATTCCACTACTATTTCGCGCAACGAAACCCACGAGGGCGTGCGCACACGCAACACGCGGTGGGTCGTAAAATTTATTTAAATTTCGCACACAAAACTTACACCACTTTTACACACGTTTATTTTGCAACAGTCGAGACCTGGCTGGCTGGCTGGCTGGGCAGAACGAAATTGGTGCACCAAAGTAGTGAGTAATGCGCCAGCCGAGGGTGCGCGCACAGGCCAAAGCGATTGCAATTCGGCCGGTGTTCAATTTTTCATGCAACACATGCCAAACCTATAATACGAATTAATATTCACACGCGCGGCACTGGATAGGCAAGGGTGTCAGCGGGGGTGCGTGAGGGTAAGTAAAGTAACAATAAAACCCTCCAAAAAGTCTCTCTGCAGGTTAAAATCTCAGCGCAAACAAGCAAGCAAGTAAGTAAGTTACAAGTAGTTCCCGACCGATCGTACCGAGATTTCTTCGCATCTTGTAGCCCAATTTGGCGTTAACATACGGATTAGCATATTTTTTTAATTAATCAAAGTACAATCGTTAATTAAAATGTCCGTTCTGATTCCGCGGCCGGCCCGGACAGCTCGGTGCCGTGTCGTTTTGCTTGCTAAAAGAAGGCACGAAATGAAACAAATAACGTCCTCATTACACTGCCTCGACCTTCCTCCTCCTTGGTTAGCTGACCAGCGGAAAGATTACAGTGGGCACAAAACGAAACTTTACCTCTCCCACCTGCCACCCACAATCAGTTCGTGTCACACTACCGTGGGGAACTGGAGAAAAAAACTGTCACCAGCCTATGGCGAGTTGCTGGAAAAGGGAGAGGAAAAAAAACCATAAGAAACTGAACATCCTGAGGCAAGCAACAAGGGGAAAAAATGTTATTAAAAAAGAAATCACTACCGCCAGTGATTCTGATAAGAAAAAAGTGTCTAAGAAGAGTGAAGAATGAAAAAAACACACTCCAAACCTGCCAACGCCATTTGTCAGGAACAGTCTCTCCCTCTTTCGTGCTACTTGACAAGGAAATGAAAATTAAAACAGTCGACGAACAGCACCACGGTGGACGCCGGCTGGATGAATTGCAAACAGACAAAAAAAAGAAATCCCTTGCCACCCTCTGCTGCAAGCACTAAACACTACACACAAAGCACAAATAATTTTCTCGTGGCTTTCTGTTTTTTGCTCTGTTTGAGCTTTCTATCATCCAAGTAGCACAAGAAGTCCAGCCCCTTCGCTAAGAAGTCAGTGAGCAAAAATAACAGCCCAATAGTAGGCCTTGAGCAGTGCGTGTGTGTCGAAAACAAACGACGATACCTCCGGTACCTCCACCCCAGAGCCACCCCAACACCACCCACCCCGGTGGGGTAAAACATAATATCGGGAAAATCTGTTTTTCAAACGCTAATGTATTTGCCTGTATTCATAATTTATCATCCAATAATGACCCATCGTTTTGCTTCGTACCAATGGGCCACCGAATGGCGTACCTACTTGCGACTTTGGCGTTTGCAAGGCGCAAAGCGTTTTCCCTCCCCTGGACTTGATCGTTGTGCCATTCTCCACCATTTAGAGCTGCTGCTGCTAGTGCTGGTGCTGCGCCTTACCAATCAAAAGGCCACTTTCGTCCATTATTCAAATTCGATTTTCGATTTCGAACTCCATTCCGGGTTCTTTTCCGGCTCGGCGACGACGACGTACAATTGCTGCTGCACAAGAAAAATGACATGCCACTCTGGCCCGCGATCATTCCCCCTCCCTCCTTCGAAACACATGGGCAAAGTTTCATTTGGAATTGACTTTTCCACCACCACCTCTTTGCAGTGGCCTCCTGCGTGGCTGGAAGGGCAAGAGGAGGGCAACAAAACGGCCGCTGCCAAACTGTCAATTGATGGAATTGATTTCGCTTTGGTGCAATTTTCATTTGCCGCCATTTCTTCGATCGCGGGGTGGAAGTCGGAAAGGAGGATCAGAATGGTGGCGGTACATTTTTCCTTGGCAAATCTTATTTTTCCCACCAGTTTGCCCTCACCTTCCTTCGCCAAACCTTCGGAAATGGAAGCTTGATCAACGATAATTCTTCATTACATTCGCCGTAGTGTGGCAGAGTGTACGGTGGCGTTCGTTCCCCAATCGCGCCCCTGTCCTAATGCCCCCGCCATCCATTTGGCGTTTTCTTTGGTTTGGCTTTTTTTTCTGGTTCGATAAGTGTTTGAAAGTTTTGGGTGAGGAAGTGTTTTTTTCTTTACCCCGTGCATTTCCAGGGCTGTCCATGGGCAAGAAGATGGAGGAACGGAACGATATTTGGTGACTTCCGTCAGCGAAATATGAATCGTGCCAATTATGAAATTAAAACACATTTATCATTTTTCCGGTTGTTTGTTTTTTCTTTCTTTCTTCCCTTTCATTTGGTAGCAGCGTCAGATGGATGAGGTGCTTTCTTTCTGCAGTCCGTATCATTTATAACCTGCTTGCGATTATAACAGTTTATTTACTTCTTCTTTGGTGTTTGGAAGTCGTAGATTTAGGTTGAGAAATGGGTGGAAAAGAATCAAATATCTGAGTCATAATTTCATTGCTGTTATTGTATTGGAAGTACCAATAAGCTCATACTGGGTTTAATCAAACTTTGACACTTTTTTTCGTGGAATATTTGTCACTTATTCGTGGCTCATAATAGGTTCCACCGTTTTCGCTACTTTCTCGCACGTTTTAAGGCAGTTTCAGAACCTGAATTGACAGCAAAACCTGGCTATCCATGGAATGGTCACATATTTTACATGATCACAATTGGAGAAGTGCTGGACTGCAAGATCATGTTCTATCGACACGGAACAGGATGTAATGCGAAGGAGCAATGGCCAGGCTGTACTAGCTTCAGAGTATCTTTGCGCGTGTTAAGAGGTGGCGTTGTGTTAGTTGCTCACTAGTGAACAAACCGGCTTTCATCATCTCTTAGCTAAATAGGTCCCTATTTATTCCGTTCCAGATCATCCTCATTGCTTTTAATCGATGTTTCAGATATCTTTCGTATCTTGTGTACCAGATATCGGTGTCTTCTTTTATACTTTTTTAGAATCTTCCTGCTGGTGTTGCCTCCTCTGAACAGTTGCTGCTTAGGAACATGTTGCTGAGTTCAACATTTGTCACACGCAAAAAAACTCAATATTATGCACGAAAGTTGCAGCTTACTAAAAACCAGTGTTGCATCCAGTGTAGCAAAATGATCAACAATAGAGAAGAAATCCTAAAGAGAGCGATTCAAAAGAATAATATTGTCTAATTAAACAAAAATGTAATAACATTTAAATCTGACATCTAAACGCTACGAACTAAAGCAGGGGTCTACAAACTACGGCCCGCGGGGCGCTCGAGAGCCTATAATGCGGCACGCGATGATGTTGTAAAAGATAATGTAAATATCTTATTAGTTTGACAATTTTCATCAAATTTTAAATTTTTACTAAACCAAGACTAAAATCAAGTTACTATAAAACGAAAAATGCATAATTTTAATAGATTCATTAAGTATTTTCATACAAAACGAGATTTAAACGTTCTCATGACCAAAAGTAACGTCAAAATGGCCCTCAACAACGTTATTTACGAAGCAATGCGGCCCGCGAATTGAAAAGTTTGGAGACCCCTGAACTAAAGGATACAAAAGTCAGACAATAAATTATGGAAAAATAGCAAAAAAGCGTTTGAAACCGAGTAGGGCAGATTGAACGGAATTAATCATCTACACCAATTATATTAATTTATCTTGTGTGTTTATCTAATCAGCTCTAGGTCTCTTGTGACCGATTTGGACCTCAACTCGCCTTAATCGTTATTACTAAGGCCAATCTGAAGTAGTCCTGCCCAGGAGCGAAAAACATGTTTCGCTTCCTCATTTTTTGATTGTGCCTTAGTTTTGATTAACCCTTAATTAAACTGCATCATTTTCCACGTTTTGTTCAACTTGAACCTTCTGCTGGAGTTGTTGCGATGCGTTAAATAGTCTACAGACTCTCCACTTCTCAACATGATACACCGCGACAGCTCACTGTACCGTGGATGGCTCCTCAGCTGTAAAACACCATCCAACAACCCCGACGATACGAGCACACTCTTACTGTAACTGTTTCAGCTCCAGTACAGTTGTGGGCAGTTTCGGGGAATAAGCGTTGATATTACCGTAGCAGTGATAGAAACATCGAAACACCTCGCACAATGTTCCCAGCGCCCCACTATACGGCTGGCTATCCTCGGAACTATCCACAAGCGGTGGAAGTTTCACTCTCAGCAAACACGCATTCGTTCGATTAACGTACAGTGTGTCAGTTTTGTCAGGGTTGAACAATTGCCCCAACGCTTCCAGTCGCATCGTGTTCTGGGTTGGATCGAAGATGCGCAGGTTGAGCATGATGTAGAAGATCATTTGCTTCGACGATTCATTGTCCCGGTTTCGATGGGAAAGGTATCGTCCGGGTGATTCGATGCGTAGATACTGGAGACAGTCGGACTGTGCTTCGGACCAGCTTTTGGTCACAATGTGGTGTTTTATTCCATACACCGTAAGTAGTAAACCAGCGCTGCCTAAAAGTACCAACAGTAAACGATCCATTAGTACAACGCACGTTTTTAGTAAGCTGAAGAGCGCAAGACACACGACTGTGGTGTGTTGGTGCCACAGAACGCACTCTTCTATGCGTATTCTAACACAACTTGACGAGGTTACGGTGGGTTTTCTACGAAAAGTAACAAACGCCGGAGACCGTGTATCATTTGATAATATTTGAGGTTGGGTTGTATACTTCATAGTAATTCTTTGAAACGCTCACTCCATGATTTCTACTAGGAAATGCAATTAATTTTGTTTACAACATGACAAATTTAGTAGTAATTGAAAGCACTTTATATGAGCATTTTTTATGTTCAAATGTGTAAAACTGAAGCAAAATATATTTATTTTGACATTAAATTAACTCCAATATCTGGAGTACTCTGGATGGTATATCAGTGTCATATTTTTAATAACTTTATATCACGTTTAAGAGTGTTTAATATCGAACTTGAATAATGATGATTATAGTTATGATTATTAGTTGTCATACAATACAGCTAAATAATACTTTTGAACTGGTCTCATGATTTATTTGCTATTTTTTCAAAGAAATCCAATATGACACAACGATTGAGTTAATAATCTAATAACTGTTGGAAAATATCGGAAAATCTTGAGAACTGTGTATGAGTACAATTTAAACGCTATTATCAAACTCATGGCGGACATGGCGATATATATTGACCATAGAAGACTGCTGTGTACTAGTCATCACTCAGTAAAGTAAAGGTAAAGTTGTCAAAAATCCGGAGTCGACTCCGATCCGACTCCAATTAATTCGGAATCGACTCCGGAATGTAGGTCCGCCCTGCATCATCCGGAGTCGTTCGGAATCGTCCAGAATCGCCCGGAGTCGTCCGGAGCCGCCCGGAGTCGTTCGGAGTCGTCCGGAGTCGTTCGGTGCCGTTCGGAGTCGGAGTCGTCCGGAATCGTTCGGAGTCGTCCGGAGTCGTCTG
>KI919936.1:13689-37134 GCA_000473525.2 Anopheles melas | reverse complement strand
ACACACACACACACACTTAAAGGCAGTGAACCCACGGGCAAAACGGTCTTATTAGCTGAGGGGTTTCGATGAAAATGTCACTCCCCATGCCAAAGTTACTCTAATGCAGCGCTCAGGCAGCTTGAAGGTTGCAATGAAGTGTCTAACAGTAATTTTAATCTATTACAGAAGTTTAGCGTCTTTTTAATAAAGTATTATTTTTATAAACTAAGGCTATATTTTAGAGACATCTAAAAATCCAATCACAATATCACCAAGCTTGCGATACTTCAATCTTTTTCGGTTAAGAAGCATCACCTGAGAACCGGGGCCGCCCCGAAAGACTCTCTCACCTTGACTTTCTTTACGCTTCACCAGCGTTCAGTGGCAGTTTTTTTTTTGTTGCTCGCTTCCCGATGTAGGTCAGTTGCTGTTGGCCGTTTCGATCGAATGCGAATGCACGGCAAAAGGGTGTACGCCGTCGGTGTGCTGGAATGCGGTAACCTCTCGCGCAACACAATCGCACCTCGGCTTCTCGCTTTCGGTTTGTACCGAAAATGAAGACGCACGGTGTGGCGGTAACCCCTCGTGCAGAAGGCGCTTTGTGCCAAAGGTACACACCATCGCGGCTGTGCGCCAAATGCCGAAGCGTTCGGTGCCATTTAGAGCGGGTTAGATTCATTTGGATTTACAAAGTATGTTGCAAAAATTCTAAGAAATTGTGGAATTTGAAGGGAAATTGATAGCTAGAAAGCCCGTGCATTTCATGTTTGCGTACATTGTGGCGAATGGTGCTACGAAACAACGGTTTCTATGCAGTCTTAAACATTTAATCCGTATCAACGATCAATGCTTATTTAGTTCCCAAAATGCTTTGAGTTTATTCAACTGCTTCAAACAATACATTTTGTATCTAAATTCATTTTGTCCCAAAAGATCAACATAATTTTTATTTCAGTTGCATCTCAAATGCAAACACTTTAAACACTACAAAAAAGGGATCGAGCTTTGGCTTCTGCACTTTGCGGCAGTAAGCCATGGGAAGCATTATTTTAGGCCAGTGCTTGGAAAACCTCAAACCATTCTCATCGCAGTGGACATTACTGTTGTTCCAAATTTTCGTCACCCTGCTGTTTTTTGTTTTATTTCACGGTGAGAACTGAGCCCGCTCGGTTTCATCTTTTAAACGGATCATTTCTCTACCCATTTCCTCTGCCGCACTTTTCACCTAGCATCTTCATTTTTCATTCCTAAAAAAAAAAAAACAACACAAAACTGGCACACTGGGCCGCCAAACTGGTGAGAGATTACTAACATTTTGCTATCCCCCTGCATCTCTTTTTTCTCTTGATATGTTGTTCCATATCCGTCCCGCGGCTAGCTCCAAAAAAGTAGCCACCATGCGGCCCGGACTGGAGCTGATGTGCGACCCCGTTTCGCTTGCGGTCAGACTTTCAGCACCTTTGTCCAAGGAAGGAGGTTCGGGTACACAAAGAAAAGGTCTTTAGTAGAAGAAGAAGCAACCCGATCTGCTTTCGATTGGGCATCGTAAAATGTTAAAACCTCTCGCACTCTGCGGAACGCATCCCACGGCGCCGGTAAACACACAACAATCGGGCCCAAGGTTCACACGGTTGTCGAAAAGGCACAACGACCCGGAGAGTGACACGTTGATTTGGGAAGATATTTTTTGGGTGGAGGGAAGAGAGGGAGGTAAGAAGCTCAGCTAGAAACTGTGTCTATTTGGGAACGTTGCTACCTTTTCCCAAAGTCTGCGAGAGAACGCGACAGAACGATCGGCGGTGCAAAATTGGTTCTGGTGATTGTTGGGTGTCATTTTCATGGTGTAACTCAATTTTAAGTAACGTTTTCCATGTCAGAGCCTCTTTGCAAATGAATTTTTAGTCACAGAGCAGCTCGCCAGTAATTGCATATCACTGTTGAATAACAGCATGTCGTTCTTCCTGTAAGTATCAAACTTTCGATCATTTTGACCTTAAATTTATATCAAATTACTCTCTGAAACCTCAAAATATAAATACAAAATCCAAAAATGTTAGCTATTACAAGAAGCAGAAGAATCTCTCGAAAAGATTCTCGTATGACACAACAACTGCGCCTGAAATTAGGCAATTGAAAGCTAAACTCTATGGCCAGCTTCAATTTTCAGAACTAGAAGCTATTCAAAACAGGTAAAAAAGTCCCAAAAAGTAAACAACATATCATTAACATTGTTCATCTTCATCAATAACCCATGCTACGCTGTTGTTTAATATCCTTAAATACTAACAAGAACGCTAGAAGGAAACAAGGAAAATCATACCAAACTGTCCGCATCGCCGCCAGTGCCGCTCGTCGCCGTGCCGTTGCTCATTGTATCCGATCGGGTCGACGGCACGGTACGCCGGAACGGCAATCCATACTACAGCCCAGCAGAATGCACGCGCAACCGGTGTGACTGGGTGTGCTGCTATGCTCGAGACCGTTCTTCACCTCGCACGACCAAACGCCGAAGGATGTGCACCGTGAGCTTCAAATTTTGCACCCAAGACCTTCACCGTAAGGTTGTTTTTTCTTCTTTTTTCACCAACACACACACACACACGGACACACAAACAAGAGCACTCGTACTTGAAGACTTTAAAGTGATTCGTAATAAATCCAGCACCATAGAAGACGGGGGGCGGCTGCACTTTCACATTTCCTTTACAATGAGATTCGTACGGTCGCATCGGTGGCTTATACCGTGGAGCCTGTGTGCATTAACTAATTTTCCTTTTGCACGGCACACCCTGTTACACACACACACACACATACATAGAGACCACAACAATTCGCTTATGAGCACCGAAACTAAGCTTGCCAGTACACACAAGAGCAGCAAAAACTGGTAACAACCATTTGAAGGCAGGCCAACCACTTGCATCCGAGACTGCACGGGCTGCCTGCGCCGGGCGGAACACGATCTTGTACAGCACGCAGTTGCACACCGGGCGAGACAGACTCGATATCGAAATTTTCACTTTTCACCGGCACTCACTCCGAAAAGGCACACACACACACACACACACACGCACAAGTGAATAGTTTGCAACGAGCGTCGTCACCAGTGGAATGGAACCGTCGTGAGGATCGAAAATCTCCAACGCTCGATCGGCTTTCGCTGGCTGTTTTGTCGGATGATTTTGTGGCAGCATGTACTTGCGAAGGGGGTTTTCCCTCGTCTTACACTACTCTCATGTTTCCCCCCCTCCCTCCTCCCCTGCACTCTCCTTTCACTTTGGGGGTAGGGACGGGTGCGTAATATTTTTTTCCTCCTCCTACCCTGGCGTGCGCTTCGTGTGGGGTTTGGGAAAATTTCTCCCAACTGCGCGTAGTACTTGCGGGAATAAAGTGGCGCGGCTAGGGAGCAAGCAGGCGAGATGATTGAACAACAAACTCTCTTTACTGCTGGGTGTACGGTTTACGGCTGTGCACAATTTGTTAGCACACGATGAGCGCTGTTTCGGTGATGGTTTTTGTAGTGTAATTGTGGTTTTGCCTATTGATTATGCTGGCATGCTATTGGCGCTAGACCCAGCCGAAGTGGACGGAGTGGCAGTCTTGGTTATCGTGTCAAGCTTTTTGTCCGTGTTTGTTTACGGCATGAAGCGAGTTAGCACCATCTTAGGCTGAGCAGAAGCGCACACCTGAAACGGGTAGAGAAGATGGTAATGGTGATGAGAAAGTTACGCAAAACATGATACATTATGAATAACAGAAAAAAAAACAACTTTCAATCGCTAGGATTTGTTATTATGCTCGAACAGTTGAAACATTTGAAGGCTTTTTTTTAAAGGAAAGCATTTAAAATGCTTTTCGTTGACTTTTTTGTTTTATGTTTTATATTTATATTTATATTATTGAATATTAGTTTTCTTTTCTTTGCTTTTTTAATTTTGTCTACTTTTCTTAGCTATTTGAATTTTTTTTCCATTTTCTCCTTTCCCTTTTCTTTTCTTCTTTTATGCTTTTTTTCTTTACTTTTTTATTCTTTGTTGCTTTTTTACAGTTTATGATAAGGTTGGGAAAACTAATCAATTTAAAATTATTTTCTTTAGTTTCATTTGCAGATTTTAAGTTTTTTTTTTATTTTTTTTATTTTATTCACTTGTAAGGAATGAAAGGACAAATGTAATTCCTTAACACTCTTTAACACTCTTTAACTTTCAACTCACTCTCAATTTTTATAAGCAATGTATGCATTAAAAAATAGATAAAAATTGTCGGTTACCCTTTCAACAAAACGTTAATTTCCCTTTCAATATTAGCATCCCATGAGACACCAGACAAATTTTGACAGCTCTATCAGTCAAACTCTAACCGTGATGGCAAAAAAAAGCGAAGCAACTTCGTTCAGAAGTGTGCGCGATAAAAAAATAGCACCCCGTAGCGTGTTAAACGAACTTAGTGTGGTAGTTTGTGGAAATCGTATAAGCCTATTCCAGCATCTTCAAAATCTTGGCGCTATTAGACGACAATTACAGCATCGAAAGAAAGTCCAATTCCGAATGGCCGAAGCCTCTGAGCGACTAGAAGCTCCAAAAGATGCGGAAAATTCAAAGGTTTCTACTTCGCTACATTCGTTTGGCCGAGAGGTCGATGCAACCTGCCAAACAGTGAAATAGAACCTGGGAAACATAAACAAACATATCAGGAAGCAGAAACCACTTCCACAGGCTTCACAGCGGCCAGCAAAGGCGCCAAAACTCAATGCGACCATTTCAGGCGAATTTCGGAGGAATATCGATATAACATCCACCAGTAGCCACGATTTTTTTCCCAACGATTTTTTTCTGGATAAACATAACGAAAACTGAGGAGGAATTGATAAAAATCGAAAACAGATCTTAAAGCATGCCTGCACACATTTCTTCGTCCGCCATAGTGAAAATTCTGAATAACTAACGGCACTACAACTAACTACAGGCAGCTCGCAAGGTAATATATTTGTTTTTGCAAGTAAGCTTCAATAATTATAAGCTTTTAAAGGATGTTAATGGAACGAAATTATCTCGCTTAGATTTTTTACAGACTGTCGAAAAAAGTTTGTCAATGCAAACGATAGCATCATGACTATAATGTCTAAACTAAGTCTATAATTACAAAGAAAACACTGCACAGCTTGTACTTTCTTTTGCTGATGATATGAGGCCCAGAAGCAGACAAATTGTTAAACTATGTACAGATCCATGGACAATAACAATATTCCCGACTATTACTGTAACCACAAAAAGAGCAAAGATAATCAACAGATATCCAAACGATCAGTAACCTTTTCTCATTTGACAGGAACAGCGACGAACCCGCCAATCATCAAAAGATCTGTTTGTGCAAATCAAAGTTCAACAACAATTCGGACACGCGCGACGTCATCCATTCGATCAGCTCAACTAGTTCCTTCTTTTTTTTATTCAATTAATGTTTACGAGTGCTTCGTGAATGAATTTCCGCATTGCAGCGTCTTGCGACAAAAGACGTCGACAAAGACGTAAAACAGCTTCGCTCGATCGAGCAACAAACAATTGCCAGCAGTAAAGAAAAAAACAACAAACAAACTTCAAATAGTATAAATTAAGCTACCCAGACCCGTATCATCTAGCTGCATACAACAACACCATCCTCCCCAAACACACCTCGCTGAACGTGCCAAATTGGCTACCCAAGTGACATTGTTTTTCCCCCCAGTGGCACGAAGCAACAGCGCCAGATAAGCGGCGGCACGTCACGATCACACTAAAAACCCCCGGCCAAACTCAGTGGGGTGAGGGAGTCAGAAGCATCTTTTAATCCCAGCATGATGTCAGCATTCCAATGCATGCCAGTTGGCACTGGCCGGGCGGGTTTAACTCTGTTCGCTTGCTGCAGCAAGTTTCGCTTGGAAATGGTAACATCATGAACAAATCATTTCCTATTCTTCGGGGTCCATCTTGCGGGTGAACGATTACAATTGCTCTCTTCCCTCGGGGGGGAGGACAGGTTTTAAAACGAACGAAGGCCCCGGGGGCAAATCGTTCGATCCGTGGCGGTATTGATGCAACGCCCCATCGAACGGCGGGCGGGGAGAGGGTGGTTAATTGCAAGTGACAAACTGTGCTGTACGAGGAGAGAAGGCTCGCATCAACAGAAGAACGAACGTTACGTCAGGAGGGCCGCCTGAAGGCACAATATTTCCTAAGCGTGTCGCGCTAGCACTTGACGTTTAGATGTTGCTTCAAGGTAACGCTTTTTTTACTTGGTAAGAGTACCCAGTATAGTGTAAAAAAATTTATTCGCTCAACAATATTTAGAGTAACAAAAACCCCAAACTCTTCCTAAACATCTTGCTATTTCCCACTCAGCTTGTCAATCGCCTCGTGGCAGCGAGGTTGTCCCCTATCGTTGCACGAAAACGTGCCCCAGTTTGCAAGTTGACAATAAGTTCTCCTCTCCAGCGACACCCCGTGTGCCAGCCTCTACAGTGTGCTGGTGTGTGGAGCAAACGGTCATTAAGCAGCTCGGCCCCATGCGCCGAGAAGCACAATCATATTGAGGTCAGGTGAACACCGACTCCGGTTCGACCCTCCATCATCCTCATCTCGTGGTGCGTCGTTTTTAGAACGTTTGCCTCAATCCGGGCCTGTTCAAACGGGGGTTGAGTAACAATCTTTATCAACCTTTTGCTTGAATGTTTGTATTATCCAAAATAAATGTTTCGTTTAACGTGTAAATATTTTTACCCCTGCGAAAAAGGTTTCTTTATTTTATTAAATAACTGTTCAAGCAATTATTTAACAAACTTCTAGATTATTTAACAAACTTGCAATCAAACCGCTGTTTGCTCGGCTACTTGTTGTTTGATTTCCCCCCGCTCCATCCTGTCCGCCGTAAGCGTAAATCGGGTTTCCAGCCGTTGCGACCGTTCAGCTCTTTCTATTCGGGTCTTCTAAACAAAAAAAACCCATGCTTACTGCGCTGTGAACGTGTGGTGCACGGTGCATCGATTCGGCGATGATATAATGAAGAGCCGAAGAGCTCACCGCTGCTGTCTAACGTCTACTAGCATTGTGGGGTTGTGCATTAGATAATGACTTATTAAACGTCGAGCCAGACGGTGCCGAAGAATGCATTTCCTTAAATCAACAGCAAGCAAAAAAAAATCACGTATACACATGAAGCTAAAGCGCGTATTGATAAAACATGATGAACACATACACACACACACACACACACACTCTGTTGTGGGGAATTGCAAGACCACGAGCGATCATACAAATTATGCGACTTTGAAACAACACCCCGCCCGCGCCGTCTTACACATCGCATGGTGTGTCTGGCGGGACAGCGCCTTGAACGATTTGCATATTTTCATTCTTTCCAACCCTCGGCAATGGCAATGCCGTGAGGCACGTCCACATGAATCACAGATACAGACACACATACACACACAAACAAACAGAAAACAGTCACAGGTATAGGTTGAAGGAGAATGGAAATACCAACATAGGACAGGCCTGTTCTGTGGCGCTATTGTTCGCTTCGAGCAGCACCATCACAATTCTGTTGCGTGGAATGGACCATACATTAAACATTCTTCTTCGCAGGCGCACACACACACAAACATTCGTTTCAGAAAAGAGAGGGTGGTGGCAAAAAAATAAACAGCCAATCCCCTTCCCCCTTACAACACAAATGACCGATCGTACGGCCAGCGAACATATTCGTCGCCAGTCGCTTTTCTGTCGACGTTAAAAAAAAGGGAAATTCCTTTCACAAATTTCACATTCTTCAAATCTGCTTCAACACACACAGAGCATAGAAAGAGGGGGGGGGGGGTGGTTGAGAAACACCATCGGAACGGCTAGCAACAAAACAACAACACACACCGATCAGCGATCGTGCTCACCTTCGCTCTGTCTCTCGCCCACACGTACGGTCGGGGTGGATTTCTGCGACAAAAGGTTGACGTTTCCGCACAAAAAAAAACCTCTACTGAAGGGATTGAGGGTTGCGTTTTGTTTAGGGGGAGGAATGGAAAAGTGCTAGCATACATTAAAAATCCACACCGCGCACTATTTTCACGTTCATATTTGCTTTGCAAATAAAACACACACACACACACTCACACAGTGCGATCTGGCGCGCGTGATCGTTGCTTACTTTGAGCACCGTTGCATCCTCTTTCTGCTCACAAAATCACTTATACACGCGTGAAGTCAGATTTTCACAGAATCGTCACCGGATATGCACTTACGCGCTGAGCTATTTTAAGGCACACGATCACACATCGAACACATATTTTGGAACAATGACAGCACCGTATGAAGCACGAGAAGCAGTAGCTCCGGACGCGAGCGAACCGAACACTCGAAACGAAACAAATGATCTTGGACCTGCAGCCGTACGGAGGCACCACGCATCATCCCCGCAGGTCTCGTGGGGTTGTGTGCGAGAGACGTTCGTCGCTTTGGCAAGGGAGTTGAACTTTCTAGGCGCACACATCCGAAAGGGTGAGTGTGTTGGTATCGCAGGGGTTGAATTCGGAAGCTAACCGAAGATCTGGTTATTATGGTAATTTTCTTATTTAAAGGCATAAAATATGCTTTTAAATGTGGATATGATGAGGTGAGTAAATAATTCATTTTATTTTCATGACATAAGACATGTGTTGAAACTTTTGTTTTTGATAGTGCTGATTATGTGGAACAAATCAAGTTAAAATGAAGAAAGACTCTAAAACTCGATCAAGCGACGAACCCTGCACAGGTGTACGTGCCTCTACAGGTGTGTAAGTGTAGGTGTGTATTAAATGATTTGCTGGTTAGAGCGATGATCGCGTTTCATCCGGGGGTACACAGATTAAGGGTAGAAGCACGGATAACCGAGCTGATCTCGATTTTATCTAATACAATCTAATCTAATCGAAATAAAAGTTAAGAAAGAGATACTTTGAAAGACTTAAGGCTGTAATTTATTTTTAAATATTTTTAAGATAATAACTCCCATGGTAAAATGTATGAACAGTTGATTTTATGAAATTATATCATTCAGTAGATCACTTTCAGATCGAATCAAACGCCTGAATCTAGGCAATATTGCTTACACCTTGAGTTGTTGAATTCATTGCAACAGAATTAAGGGTTGGTTTTCATGTTATAGGAAGCATTTATGCTCAACCTGTATTTGAATAATTTTTCTTGACATTTTTTCAAATATTTTATAGCTCCAAATAATTTAATTATCGCTTTATTTCAATTTATCATTAGTAATATTTTACTCCTCTTAAAGATATTATTAGTGATATAATTTTTTAAAATTATTTAATGCACTCGCCAGCCCAAAAATAAAATAATGTGAAAGCGAAAACCTTTATTAACTTCACCATTGTGCGTTTTCTCTTGAGTTTGACAGATATCTGAAGTGTTCGTTCGGGTTCCTCCCCCCACCACCAAATGAACCTATTGCAATTCACTTTCATTCGTGCGCGATCGTTGCAGTGTTGGTGCTGTGTTGTTGCTGCTGGCAGCAGATTCAAGCAGCTGAAGAAGCCACCAGAGATCATCATCATCAGCAACTAGTTGCGTAAAGCAGACGAGCAGCTTCACCGTCCGTGCGCTTAAATGTCGTGGCATTTGCTACCCTTGCGTCGTAGCGTAGGGTAATCCACTCCACACGATGGAAACAACAGTGAGTGAAGCTACGGACACGACCCCAACCGCAGTGCGTAGTCGTAAGGCACAGAAAAAGGCACAGAAAGGTAGTGAAGAAAGCGCCTCCGTGAACGAACAACGATCACCCTCGATGGAGACGGCTGTGAACGAAAGACATCATAAGCTGAAAAGCGACGAACCCGTCAAACGCTCGCCTGCGGAAGCAATCAGCGAACGGAATGGCGCTTTCGAGGAAGTTGACGATCGTTTCACCGTTTCCATTCGCCTGCAGTTCAATGCTGCTACGGTGGGTCTGTTTTTGCTCTCGTTCCTGACACGGTTCTATCGCATCACACACCCGCGGGGCGTTGTGTAAGTGTGAAAAGTGTTTTCTTACAAGATCGATGATTGTGTGCCTAACAAATCAATCTGTTTTCCAGCTTCGATGAGATACATTTCGGAAAGTTCGTCTCGCTGTACCTCAAAAACACCTTCTACTTCGATCAGCATCCTCCGCTGGGGAAGTTGATGATTGCAGGCGCTGCCGGAGCAGTCGGATATAGTGGAAGCTTCGAGTTTCCAAAGATCGGCAGCGAATATGATGCGGTAAGCATAACGTGGCGTGGAATCATTGGAAAATTCGTCAAGCTTAGGTATGAGAACCAGTTTTGCGACACCGCAACGCACACACAATGGCGACACAAATGAGCAACGCGCGCGCGACCGTCTGTGGAACTGGTTTGCGGGCTAAAACCATAACCTTCGCTATTCCATCAAAAAAGGGCGCGGTGGGGAGCTTAATCTCATGCTGCTGCTGCTCCTCCTACCTCCTCTTCAATCAGTGAAGATGAAAGTGAAGACGCATCTCGGGTTACGTGCATACTGTTTACAGTAGATTTTAACAAATCTCGCTCACCTTGCAATGCTTGTGTTTGGTGCGGATGGCAAAGTTTCAGTAATGTTTGATCGAGTCCCGGATGAAAGTTCATGCGAAGTGATGATTGCTTTCATTCGTTTCTGATGTTTGGCCAAATGTCAGTGTCAATGTTTGCATGACAAAGATCACGATCGTTTTAAGTGTGCGAATATTAGAAAGGAATGGAGAGAATCTCAAGGACTAAGCAGCACCATTAATCATCTTTTCAAACTTCAATAAACCTCTTTTCAGTCTGTTCCTATCCTTGCGCTACGCTTCGTTCCGGCATTATGTGGAAGTCTACTGGCACCGATCGTCTACTCGATCCTACGCCAGGTTAAGCTCGGTCAAGGTGTCAGTATTCTTGGTGGACTTCTTATCATTCTAGGTACTTGAAACGCTTCCAATCAGCAAGATCTTGTGGTCCAGATTTCTCACAAATGATCCTTTCCGTTCCAGACAATGCCCTCCTGACTCACTCTCGCTTTATTCTGATGGAATCAATGCTGCTTTTCTTCGCGGCCCTTGGCATTCTGACCGTGCTTAAATTCCTCCAAGCCGACCCATTCTCCGCCCGCTGGTGGACACTGGGCACTATCGCGTCCGCCTCACTAACTGCTGCCGTTTGTGTGAAGTTTGTCGGCTTCTACAGCTACCTGCTGGCGATGTACATCATTGGACGACACGTCTGGATGGAGCTACCCGATCGTCGCCGTTCGAACGCTTCCATCCTGCTGAAAGTGATCTCCAAATCCCTGCTCATACTGGGCGTTTCGCTCGCCGTGTACATCGGTTGCTTCTATCTGCACTTTGCCACACTGTACAAGGCAGGACCGCACGATAACGTCATGACTAGCGCTTTCCAGGCATCGCTGGAGGGTGGTTTAGCATCGATCACGAAGGGACAACCGCTGCGCGTACAACACGGCTCACAGATCACGCTCAAGCACACGCACGGGCGCGTCTGCTGGCTGCACTCGCACACGCACGTCTACCCGATCAAGTACAAGGATGGTCGCGGCTCGAGCCACCAGCAACAGGTAACGTGCTACGGCTTTAAGGACGTCAACAACTGGTGGATCGTGAAGCGCCCGAACAAGGACAGCCTGATGGTAGACGACGAGCCCGACTACATCGAGCACGGGGATGTGATACAGCTGGTGCATGGTGTTACGAGTCGTGCGCTAAACTCGCACGACGTTGCCTCACCAATGTCCCCACTCTGCCAGGAAGTGTCGTGCTACATCGACTACAACATCTCGATGCCAGCTAACCTGCTGTGGCGCGTAGAGCTACTCAACGGCAAAGAGTCCAAGAACAAGTGGCACGCCATCACCTCCCAGGTGCGGCTGGTACACGTAAACACAACCGCCGCACTCAAGTACACCGGCGAACAGCTCCCAGACTGGGGCTACAATCAGTTCGAGGTGGCGGCCGATCGGCGCCAGCAGACGATCGACACGATCTGGAACGTGGAGGAGCACCGCTACACGCAGCACAAAGACAAGAAGGACGTGCTGAACAAACTGCTCGCCACCGAGATGATACCGACCGAGCCGACGAAGCTGTCGTTCTGGAACAAGTTCTCCGAGCTGCAGCTGAAGATGTTGCTGCACGCGGACAAGCTGGAGAGCCACATGTACTCGTCCGAGCCGCACGAGTGGCCCCTGATGGATAAGGGCATTGCTTACTGGATCGATGGCGACTCGAACGCGCAGGTCCATCTACTCGGCAACCTTGTCATCTGGTACTCGGCTACGATGGCGTTCGTGCTGTACGTGGCGTTCTTGGTGTTTTATCTTATTCGTAGAAGGCGTGAGATATACGACCTGGAACCGGTTGAGTGGGATCGATTCCGACTGGGTGGTGAGATTTTCCTTGCAGGGTACCTCATCCACTATCTGCCGTACTTCTTCATGGAGCGCACGCTCTTCTTGTACAACTATCTGCCGGCGCTGCTGTTTAAGGTGATGTTGCTCTGCTTTGTCGTCGATCACTGTCAGCTGGCGCTGAGGAAGTTTGTGAAGCAGTCGGCATTGGTGATCGGTATCTTCCGGGCAATCGTTGTAGCCTGGTTTGCCGGTGTGCTGTACTTCTTCCAGCGATATAGTGTGCTGAGCTATGGCACTACCGCTCTTTCGGCAGACGATGTATTGGAGCTGCGTCTGAAGGATACATGGGATTTGATCGTCCACAAGCCTTAGGCACTTGTTTAACAGTTATAGTACTAATAATACTCCATTTTCGTTGCGAAAATATATTGTTACCCTAGCCGTCTTTTTAACGATCGTGTCTTTGTCTATGTTAACTCCTCCACTAAATATCACAAAACATTTTGGTAGGGCATTTCTGGAGGAAAATTTAGAAATTGAAACCAATCTCAGTTGCTCAAATAGGAGAACCTCCTGTGTGTGTTTATAGTCTGTGTGTGTTTGATTTCATCTGCTGTCTTTTCTGTTTCACTCTTCTTGTGTAGCGGATTGTTAACCCAACGACATTTTAGGAATAGACTGAAATTCGGGAGCATGAGCTACACCCAGCTGCTCAAATAGAAACAAAAGTACACCAATGGGAACAAAGAACCACATGGGAAACCACGGAGCGGCTGGAAGTTACGCGATCTTCAAGGTGAAGTGTATGAAACGAACCAAAGAATCGTTGACACTGTGCCGAAGAATGCTTCAACGGTCACTTGACTTTCCGGTATGTGATGTGGGGCCGGATTTGCTACTGACAGTGATGAAACTGATGAAAACAAAAAAAACAAAAAAAAACCCAAAAACATTACCCTCTGACTTCAGACCAGTGGTATGCGCCCTCCTCCACCGGAGAGGTTTGTTTGTGTTGGCATGAGTCTCTAGTGGCTGCGTTGAGCGTTGGGTTGTAAACACTTACCCCCAGGTGGCGGTGGTCGTAGTGTGAGATTCAGCCCATCGTTGGCCAAGTAAGTTGTCGAAGATCAGTTTATCGACAAATGGCGCTGAAGTGCTCGACATGATTCGGAGAGGCTCTAGCCGCTTTCGTGCTGCATGCGTCATGCTTCTAGCGTGATTGGTACTAATCAACCACCGTCCACGTGATTCTTCGTACGCCAAACCTAAAAAAAATCATACCCAATAAGGTATGATACTGCCCAAGTGGTACTGATCTTCAGGGAGGATCGGTTTAGGCGGCGCAAAGTCCATTCGATGGAGCAGGAACAGCACAAACGACGAGGAAGCAAAAAAACGCATTTCTACCATACCACCAAAACAAAAAAGTTCAATGTAAATAAACTTAACTCTTGGGGAATTTTGAATGTAGTAGATGTGCGTGTTCAAAGATGACTCAAAGAACAATAAAAGCACCGTTCGCTGGCACAAGAACTTTCATTCGTTTGCGAACGGTACTCGCGAGAGGATCCTACCTCGAACTGGTACTGAGAGATGGGTGATTTAAGTGTCCTGCAGGAAGTGCTAACCATTGACAAGAGGATGAACTGTGTGCAAGAGTTTTATCGCGACGCTACCATCCTGATCACCGGTGGCACCGGGTTCATTGGAAAAGTTTTGCTGGAGAAGTTGTTACGCTGTTTCGGGGTGAAGACAGTGTTTCTGCTTGTCAGGGAAAAGTGCAACAAAACGGTCGATGAGCGATTGGATGAGATGTTCGAAGATGTGGTTAGTGTAGTGTTATGTAGTACGCGCTTCGGAATTGTGATTTCAACTTGATCTTTTAATCGTTCGCCAGATATTCGACGCAATCAAATCTTCCCCGCACAACGGTAAGCCTCTGTTCGCGAAAGTGATCCCGATCGAGGTAAACTTCCAATCGGATCAGGTGATCTCTTCGTCCGATCACCAGCGTTTGCTGGCGGCCCAAGTGGAGGTTAGTGGTGCGATCGTGCAATATCCTAGAACTGTAAACTTAATTTCTCTACACACTGCCCACTTTTTCTTCACAAGATTGTGTTTAATGTGATGGCATCAGTAAAGTTCAACGAAGACATCGAAACGGCTCTCGACACGAATGTGCTGTCGTCGCGCAAGTTGTTCCTGCTAGCTCAGCAACTTCCCCACATCCGCTCGATTGTACACGTATCCACATTCTACTCCAACTGTCACCGAACGCACATCGAGGAACGCATCTACGAGGAGCTACCGTTCGGTGGGTTTGAAAACATTCTGGCCCTCTTTCGCCATCTAACGCCGAAGGAAAAGGATCAGCTGAAACCGATCATCCTTGGTCCGATGCCCAACAGCTACACGTTCAGCAAGCGCTGTGCTGAGGTGATGATACAGCAGCAGTTCAGTGGCTTACAGATCGCCATCTTCCGGCCTCCGATCGTTTCTTCCGCGTACAGAGAACCAACGCCCGGGTGGGTAAACAACTTTAATGGACCGGCGGGTATGGTGGTACCCGTTATACGTGGCCAAGTGTACTGGTGCTACGGTGCGGATGATGCTGCGGTGCACATGGTTCCGGTAGACTACTGTGTCAATGCGCTGCTGGCTGTTGGATGGGAGAATGGACAACGGTAAGACCGGGTGACAATTGTAGACGCAGAATTGGACGTTTATTGATGCTGGTTTTTTAGGAAGCAGATGCAGGAGTCTACCATGAGCAAGGTGGTGCCAGTGTACAACTATGCGTTTCGGGACAATGTATTCCGCAATCGAGATATTGGAGCGTTGCTTGCGCTTGGAATTGATTCCACCTTGGGTAGGATATTTGGGTGAGTGAACAAACAGTTTCTATCAAGTTCCTTCGCACTATTATGTCATTGAGTCGATTTTTTGCAAACTCCTAATTTGTAGACGTTACACCATCCACGTGACATCATCCCTCTTCATGAGACAGCTGTTTATAAATTGGCTGCTACTTCAGGCCTACGTTTCGGACATCTTTAACAAGCTAACAGGCAAAAAGGCAAAGTAAGAACGAACAGCTCCTCTTGTCCTTTTTCTTCTTCAAAAGATATCCTCTATTATGCTTACATTTCAGAAACTACGACCTTATCAAACGAGTGGTAGCGCTGGAAGATTCTACCAGCTACTTCCGCTGCAACTCGTGGACTACGGAGAATGACAACATCCGCCAGTTGTGGGATCGACTGTCGGAGGACGAAAAGCGTCTTCTACCCTTCGACGTGGAAACGCTTGATTGGAAGTATTACTTTCGACATTTTGTGAAAGGGGTTGCCGATGCACTGAACCGACATTGCCTAGCAAGACAGCGTGCCTGTAGTCCAAAACCTTGTTGCTGAGAAAATACCACCAACGGCTAACAGTGGGAGCTCTACTTTATTAGCTTTTGAATTAAGCATTTTAAAGCATTCCACAGGACGCTACACAAGATTTTGTTACCTTCACCCCCGGACGCATATTATTAAAGCAATGAAGCTACAATTCCACTATCAGTGGAGTCCGTCTTGGAGGTGGTTTGGGGAACAGTGTCACCTCTTCCGTCTCCTGTTTGGTTTGCGCCTGTGCCTGCTGTTGTATCAAGCTGACGGTATCCTTCTTCAGCTGTTTGATCGCATCCGGCAGCTTGTCCTTGATAACCTTCTTCGGGCGGATCAGCTCCCGGAAGTCAATTTCTGGTACGTCATTGCCCACCTCTTCGATCGTCAGTCGAACAGCATTCGGTGGCGGTAGATCGAGTAGTTGACGACGTAAAGCAGATGTGCTGGTCTGTGCGACTGCATTCGTTGGTTCTATACGGAGGACATCACAGTATACGTTGTAAGCCTAGAATGTATAAAAATGTAAGATTTAAAGGACGAAAATGGAACAATGGTCGAAAAGAATCAAGCCGAAGTACCTCTCTTCGTTTGTCGGTGGAAGTTAATGCTTGCGCTTTTCTTAGAAGTGCCTTAACATTCTGCGGCTCGAGATCCAAACATTGGTTGCAGTCAGCAATTGCCTGATCGTAGCGTTGCAATTTAATATCTAAAATAAAACCAGACAAGCGATTATAAACATCAAGGATGTTGTACGACACTTACTACAGTACAAACTAACACTACTTCTAAGTTAAGGTACTCTCAGGGATAAACCTCAACGGGTAATAAGACAAAAATACAAACGTAAGTCTCACTTACTTGCCATCGCTCTATTATTGAAGCAAGCTGCGCTCGGAAACAAATCCAAACTCTTGCCGTACTCCTCAACCGCTTCCTTAAACTCCTTGGCGCGGAAGTAATCGTTCCCCTTCTCTCGCAGCTTTCCCGCAATCACCTGCTTTTCCTGCTGCGACAGCTTCACCTCCGGCGGAAGCTCAACAATTTTCGGCTGTTCGCTGGTTTTCTGGTTGTTTAGCCGTACCATCTCCCGGTGCCGCTCCTCGTCCAGATCCATCTTGAGCATTTCCGTGTCGGCATCGAACTTGTCCCACTTGTCGTAATCACAGTACTTTATCACCTTCGATTGTGGTACCTTTTCCATTTCCTCCTCCTTGGCGAAAGGGTCGAACGTTCCTCTAATCCGCGGTACGGTAGTATCATCCGATTCGACCTGTGCCGAGCGTAACTCATCGGTCAGCGTTTTCATCCTGTACTCCCAGTCGTGCAGGTTGTTAGAGATTTCCCGCCATTGCTCCTCCGGCAGCGTGTGCTTTGTCGCTAGTGGTTGCTCCTTTCGTAGCAGTCTACTTTTGGGACGGAGCGATTTCAGACGTTCCTCGGCAAATGCGGTAAGCTGAGGGAAGTAGCCTTCCTCGCCAGAGCGCAACACTTTTACGATATTTTCCACCTCCCGCCCGTTGGTGCATTGTCGAATGTACTCAAAGTCCAGATGTTCCAATAGCAGGTCGTACTTTTGCAACAGTCTTGCCGGTTTGTTCGACATTCTGGTGCGTTTGAACGTTTGAACTAAACTGAGCGTGCGAACACGGAGGAACGGCCCGAGAACGTACGGGGGCAGCTGGTATGCAATGTAAGTCGTTGACATGGCAACCCATAGCACTGGTGTACGTGTTTGTTTGGAACGAACGCGTGGTTCCTTCGTTATTGTTTGGTCGATATCAAGGCCTTGGGCATTCGAAACGATGATTTTTTTAACATAATAAACCATATAAAACACATTAAAAATAAAATAATCCTTTTGGGTAGAAGTATTTATATTTCATTCACCTACATTAAGCTTGAAGCAGATTTTACGACATCAAAATTATATAAAAAATAATAACTATTGTTAGTGTTTGGTACGCACTGTACTACTCCCCATCCTCACTCCTCATCGCTACTGATAACGGCGGCACGTCGACGCGCTTTCTGAGATTTCGATGGATTTTCTGGGCTCTGCCCTTCTGCGGGAAGCTCCGATGCGGAGGATCCCTCACCGGTTGTTTGTTGCTTGAGGGAAGCTTCCGTCTCCGAATCATCGTCCGAGATTACAAGGCGTGATTGCTTTGGAACTATTGTTTCCGCCACATCGTCCCCCTGGGAGGATAAACCACCGGTAGCTTGCTTAGAGGTTGTCTCCATGTCCGATTCGTCGTCCGAAATAACAAGCCGCGTTTGCTTTGGCGATATTATTTTCACCTCATCGTCCGACTCAGCGAGCTGCGTAGCAGACGTTCGCTGCTTTGAAGACTTAGCTGTGCTCTGTGACTTTACGCGCTTGTTCTTTTTGGGCCGCTGTACTAACGACACTTCCGACGTCGCATCGGACGAATCTGATCGGTTTCGTTTGGAGGTTGCAGCTATCGGGTTTGCCGGACGATCTTCAGCTGCAAGATCATCTTCCGACACGATCAGCGGTGACATCGATCGGCGTTCCTCTTCGTAGTGATTGTTCTTATCCATTTCATCTTCCGAAGCAGCTGAAGGCGAAACAACGTTTCGATCTCCCGCTTCCTCGTCTTCATCCGCTGCTGTAGGTGCTTCACAGAAAGCAGTTAATATTTCCATGCGCTTTTTCAACTCTTCCGGCGTAAGTTGAAACGGTATCCGATGGTAGACGAACTGGAAAGAATATAAATCTTTAAGAACCTATTGAACCAGAGATGCTAATTATTCTCACCTGTCGGCCAGTGTCCATCACACCAAGCGACCGTAGCAAACGCTTGAATTCCGGTTTCTTCAGGGCAGCGGTTTGGTACGGTGCAATCGGAATCATCGGAACCCCTCCCTCGGTGTCTTCCGATGGATCCGAGTCTTCGTACAGACTGCGGACCTCTTCGAAGCATTCGACGATCCACCGTACGGCTTGCTTCATGTCGTCGCCACGGAGTGCTTTCAGGTTTTTCTTCACGAGCGGCTCATTCAGCTGCTTGTTGATGCTTTGATTGAATTCCTCCTCCTTCTCCACTTCCTCCTCTTCGTCGGAGGAATTGCTAATCCTTTCGTCGTCCTGCGATGAACCATTGCTACCACTCGTCCGCCGTTCTTTGTTGGCACGCCGCTTCGATGGCATTATTTCGGCCACGTCCGCAATCAATCCCAGGTAAACCATGCGCCGTGCGATGGCCGGACGGGTGAACTTCTTGTCGAACGCTTCCGCAATGCTCTTGAGCGGGTTTTTGTCCAGCCGCAGCTCCTCGTACAGCACACCGAGCTTGCCGTCTTCGTCGGCCGTCCACGCGTTTGCCTTTTGCTGCCGGTTTGCGTTGCTCTTTTTGGTCGGCGCCTTAAAGGTAAGGCCCATCTCCTTCAGCTTCTTCATCACGCCACGCCTGGTGCGCGTTTGATCGATCAGATTTTCAAGCAGCCAGTCGATAACATCTAAAAACAGAGTACAACAAACAATCCAGACACGTTAAAGAAAGTAAAAAAATGCGGAGATAAATTCCTACCCTGATCTGTTTGTGGATTTTCTTGATTTTCCATAAACAAACGATGCAGCTCCTGTTCCTGCTCTTCGGTCCATGCTTTTTGGGAGGCTGTGCTTTTCCTGAAATTGTATCCAAAAAGGCATCGTAAAATTTAACTCAAAACGTTCATCCATTGGTACATACCTTCCATTGTCGTTGAACACCTCATCGTAGCCTATTTCCAGTGCGCACGCGATTCGCGACGTTTTGGCAAACAGCAGCTCGGCAAACAGCAATCCACCATCATCCTCGGCCCCAGTCAGCACCTTCTGCTGCAGCTGACGCACGGTGTAAATCGCAAGCCGGCGAAGTTCGCGCGAATGCTCATCCTCGATCGCGTTCAGCACAGCTTGAAATATGCGTAAAAGTGACACCTGAAGGTAAACTAGCATTAGATATAGCGCTTCGACAATTAAAAAAGCATTTCCTCACCTGAAACAGCATCGAGGGCATCTTATGCTCGACACAAATACGGTAAAGCAGTGTCACGGCAGCCTTCAGACATGTGGTCTTGATCTTTTCCCAATCCGTTAGCACCGTAGTACAGGCATAAACCACGCGATGGTCTACCAGGCTGTATAAAAAAGGATTTTAATTGAATTTAATGAACAAAAATTAAGAAAGAAGGATCATCGCTTCTTACCGTTTGGAAAATTCTTCAAATTTAAAATCCTTTTCCTCATGTTTAACGATTTCTGTAACGTACACAATATTAATATATAAATATTTCAGAACTAAAACATTATATTTCCTAACACTGCTTACCTTCCTCCTCCAGCTCATCTTCTTCTTCTGAATTGTCTTGCATCTCACCATCATTATCGTCCGCATCAGTCGCTAGAAAAAGAAAGAAACAAAAACCATTACTCAACACTACTGTAATCGATTACGGAGCGGAAAGCCATTACCGGAAGACAAATTGGCGACGAAAATGTCTTGAAGCGTGATCAGATCCTCATCCGGGGTGGCAGTCTCGTTGCCAAAGCAGCTGCTCGTCGTCCAAATCGATCTGTGGAGGGTGAGTTTTACATATCAACAACATTAAAACATTGTGAATGAAAGGAATCGAATATTTCAGAACGTACCTTGCAGCGTACAGCATTTTGATTGCCTGTTCGTAGTTCTTTTTCCTCAGCAACGAATGGATGCACTTCAAACAATCTCCTCTGGAGGATGGGGAAGAAGTAAGAAAGGGAAGAGTTAATAAGTAAGAGGGGAAGAATGTTAGAAAGCATTTCAGGACGGTCTAAGGGAAAAGGAATATATTTAAATATATTTATTACTTTTGCTCCTCTACAGGAACGGAAGAGGCCGAATCGAACGGCGTGGGTAGCTCCTGCTGCTTAAGTTCACCATTTTCCAGCAACGAGGCAATGGTTGGTGCTTCCTGCAGCCATCGATTTTCGATATTTTCCTGGAAGTTGGAATATTAACGAAATAATGAATTTAATTTTGGGGAAAAAGGACAATGTAAAATTACCTCTTCCTCTTCGGTTGTTTTCTTACGGGGTTGCTTTTTAGTCTTCTTTCGCTTTGCTTTCACCCGCTCCTGTACGCGCACCGTGCCCTTGCAGAATCGCTGCAACATGCTAAAGAACAGATGCGCCACTTCGATCACATCTCTTAGGTACGCTCTAAAGAATATAGAAAAAAAAATTGGGCAAACTAATCTCTCATTCAGTCCTTCAACCACTCACTTGGTATGTAATGCTTCCTTGAAACTTGTCAACAGATGAAGGGTCGTTTCACGATACTCTACGACGTAGAAGATGTTGTTTTGTAGTACCGAGAGAAGCTCAGTAGCCGCTGTATCCTTAACCTTTTCCAGCGCATGCATATTGTTTAGTAGCTCCCGGTAAGTCTGGTTATGAAACACGAAAAATGTATTAATAATACAGCTTTCTTCAACGTTGCTCAGAATTTACCTGTATAGTTAGATGCAAACGCCTTGCCCAGACCGCTTTGCGTGTTTTATCCGTAGTGATGTTCTCGGTGTACGTGTCCATGCGTGTTACCGTCCAATGAAACGTGTCGATGTTTAAAGATTCACTAGAAAATAAAGTATCACGTGTTACAAAAACATCACAGAAAGAAACCCTACCAACCATACCTCACTAGTTCGATTTTAAACCCACTGTGCCGGTTAAACTCGAGAAAGAACCGTATGGCCCATAGCAGGTACGAATCGTCATGAAACTCCGACACCGACGTCCCGTGCTGGCTCAGGTAGCGCCGTGCCTGGCGTACCATATTGTTGTACACGCGCAGAATCTCCATGCAGTACTCGCGCAAAAACAAGCGCACCGAAAAGATGCTCTTCCGTTCGAACGTTTCCGTTTCCTTCGCGTTCCGGAACGACACCTTCTGGCGATGCTTTTCCGAGCTAAAGTCCATGCGCATTATCTTGCCCAACGATTGGTGGCAAACGGAATCACTGTCCGAGATAGATTTCACATTGTTGAACGTGTACGTGCCGCGAAACCGTGAATGACGCCCAGCCGGCGTTTTCCCCAAGGCTGCTGTTGTCGTTGCTGCTGCTGCTGCTGCCGTCGGTTGACGCGCCTTTATCAGCAGCAGCTCGTCCGTCTTCTTCTCGGTGTTCGTACGCTGCAGCGTTGCATCCGCCAGATGGACGGCCGACTGTTCTCGGTAGGCAAGGCTCAGGATTTCGAGCGTGTGTATGAGGAAGCGGTTTTCGTGCGGCGAACCGAGTATGTATAATATGATGTCCAGTATGCCAGCCTGGTGCAGCGCCCACAGCAAACAGTCGTGTTGGCTAGCATCGTTGTCGAAGCGCTTTTCTCGTTCCACGTTCGCCGGCACCTGCAGCACGTTTCGGATCAGCACAAGAATACGTTCGATGATGAGGCCGTCCGCTTCGCTGCGTAAAGCCCAGTCCTGGAAAAGGAGAAGATAAACCGTAAGAACAAAAACACCATTCTTCCACGACAACACTAATCATACCGTGTGTAGAATCTTCTCGAGCCGATCGCCCAACACCGACCAGAAACTTTTCAGCGAGAACGCTTCCTTGTACTCCTCGCAGATCTCCATCAGCCGGATGAACTTCCGCTGCTCGGCCGCATCCTTCGGATAGTTGCCGTTGTACAGCAGCAGCGTGGGAAAGGACAGATTCACCAGCAGCCGCAGCAACACATCGACCACGTCCGGCTTGTCGAAGTTGCTGATGACCATCGGTATCAGATCGGTCTGCACGATACGCTTGCCGCCGATGTAGCGACGGCATTCGTGCGCCGGGCGGTCCTGCTTCAGGATCCAGATCAGGTGCTTCAACCCCTGTACCGCTTCCGGATCCATCTTGTACACCTCGCCGTCCATCCAACCGAGCGAGGAGCAGACGGCATCGATGTCCGCAAAGTAAGCACTCATCGCGGGAGAGTGAATAAAAGACAATTTTCACCCTAAATGCACATAAACACAAACAATCAACACACGCACTGCACTGCACAATCGCAAGTTGAGTCGAGTTTTGTTTGAAATGCGCGGGTTTTTTCTCCGGCACTGACGTTTGACGAGCTAGCAGAGCGTTTGACAGTTGTGACAACAGGAAAAATAACATTACGATGCATATACACGTACCGCGAAATGTACACGCCAACTACGCGCGTAATAATAACACGTTCTATCTCTTCTGTACTCTTTCTTCTTTAATTTATTATTTTTCTTCCAATTTTTCTTAAACATATTTTACTTCTTTTTCACTTACTTTTTCTTCTTTATCTTGTAGTTGTTATTCTTCTTATATTTTTGATATTGCCTGCGTTAGCCACTAATCTCGGCTAAAATGGTTATAAATTTAGCCGATCACTAAATTTAGCCGGAGCCAACAACTCGTACGACTTAACAACATGCCCATCATGGTTCAAGCCCCGAATGGAACGTGCTCCCATTAGTGATGGGTAATTCGAAGCGGAGTCACGCACCGACTCCGGTGCGCAAAATATAACTCCGACTCCGGATCATAACCGGTTTTAACTACGGATCAGTCCGGATCAGTCCGGATCAGTTCGGATCAATTCGGATCAGTCCGGATCAGTCCGGATCAATTCGGATCAATCCGGATCAGTC